>JAECUM010051716.1:0-14939 GCA_016617855.1 Megalonaias nervosa | reverse complement strand
AAGTTGGTTTGGTGGGGATTATGCCTACCTAACAAAAAAAGGTGTCTTTCCGTACAAGTATCTCGACGACTGGAGCAGATTTGATGAAACTTCTCTGCCCGACAAAGATAAATTTTACTTACAGCTAAAAGGCGAAGGTATATTCGACAACGAGTACAAATACGCACAAAAAACTTTTAATAAATCTGGTTGTAAGACATTTGGTGATTATCATGATTTATATTTGAAAACAGATGTGTTATTGTTAGCTGATATTTTCGAGAATTTTCGTAAAGTTAGTGATGAAAATTATGGATTAGATCCGTGTTGGTATTATTCTGCGCCAAGATTGTCATTGGATGCTCTGCTAAAAACATATAAGATATAATTGGATCTCTTGACAAATGTTGATATGTTTAATTTTATTGAAAAAATGATTCGCGGCGGAATTAGCGTAGCTAATAATAAGTACTTAAAAAATTACGAAAAAAATTTACCGTCAAATTATATTATTATCTAGACGCTATAATTTGTATGGTTATGCTATGTCAGAGCCAATGCCGTGCAGTGGATTTCATTGGATAACTCCAGATCAATTTCTTAAAGAAATTGAGAAAAATCTCCCAGAAAATGTCAGTTATTTTGTTGACGTTGATCTTGATTATCCTAGTTCGTTACATGATCTAAATAGCGACTATCCGTTTTGTGCAGAGTCAGTGATGATTGATTA
Organism: Megalonaias nervosa; assembly: GCA_016617855.1. NCBI lineage: Eukaryota > Metazoa > Mollusca > Bivalvia > Unionida > Unionidae > Megalonaias > Megalonaias nervosa. The sequence continues at coordinate 14,230 of JAECUM010051716.1, read as the reverse complement.
CAGTTTATTATCGCCTAAACAACAGGCAATGACAACAGCAAAAAATTGGATCGTTAATAAGCTAGTTCCAAATTTACTCAGTAAACGGAATTACGTGATACATTACAAAAATTTAAAACAAGCAGTAGATGCTGGACTAGTTCTTATGAAGGTTCATCGCGTGCTAAAATTTAATCAATCTCGTTGGATGGCAGATTATATTGATTTAAGTACCAAACGTCTTGCTATTGCTAAGACCGACTTTGAGAAATACTTTTTCGAGTTGATGAACAATTCAGTGTTCGGTAAGACTGGAAAATATCAGAAAGCGAGTCAATATTGAAATTGTAAATGATCTAAATCGCAGAAATAAATTAGTCAACGATGACGGTTTTGTCAGTATGAAAATATTTAATGAAAATCTTGTTGCAATACAGCGACGAAAGACAAATTTAAAGTTAAATAAACCGATTTATGTTGGTGCAGCTGTGCTTGATATATCAAAATGGCTAATGTACGACTTTCACTATAGTTTTACGAAGATAGTTTGGCCAGATTCGGAGTTGCTATTTACTGATACGGATTCACTTGTTTATAACATAAAATGTGAGAATGTTTATCAAGATATTTATGATCATAAGGAGTTATTTGATTTATCGGATTAGCCAGCAGATAGTGGATTTCAACTAACAAGAAAGTCATCGGCAAGATGAAAGATGAATTTATGTTTGCGCCAGTTAGGGAATTTGTTGGACTAAGAAGTAAAATGTATGCTGTAATTTTAGATGACAATAAACTGACAAAAAAGCAAAAGGTATTCCTCGCGTATACGTAACAAAGTGTATGAAATTTGATGATTTTAAAGCAGCGCTAAACAATAATGTCGGCTTTATGAAAACAAATGTTATCAGAACAAACGATCACAAACTTTAAACAGATACAATTATAAAACGTGGACTAAGTAATTTTGACGACAACGCTATTGCGAGGACGGAATTAATACGTTAGCTATTGGACATTATGCCAGTACCGGCGGTGATATATTCGATATTATCTTCAATTAATTTTGTCCAAACTTTAGAAATAATGTTCGAAAATTTAACGTTAGCCGATGGAGTTAGTAGCAAAATTAAAAAATTAATGGTTAATGGCCAGCAATTATCATTTGAATTTAATGATGAAATTTCAGGTATTTGTTTTAGTAAATTTGATAGAATTAAACTCTCGCTTACTAAATCAGATGACAGCAAATATTTTTATTATCTTGAAAAGTTTCGAGATGAGCTCACGTTAAAGTACAATAATCTTCATGATCCGATCAGTCAAGAAAAATATACCAAAATAAATATTGACTTAAACCGGTCGAAGGTTTTTGCAAAAGGTTGTAAATATTTTGTCAACAGGGTAGTAATGAGAGAGTTATTTAAATGTCATTGAAAAGTAAGCGGAAAAGTTAAATTTTATTTATATAAGCACGATGATGAATTATTTCTGTTAGCTACCGTTGTTGCTTTAATGATAGGTGATGAAATTCTTCAAAAATAAGAAAGGACTTGCCTGCTCACGTACAGATCCACTTGTTAAATGAACACGGAGAAAAATTTTGCCTGCCTTTTATAGTGTTATTCTGGAATTTCCATTACGTAATCTTTGAAATTTCCATTACGTACTTTCTAGAATGTTCTTTGGAATTTCCATTGCGTACTTTTTAGAACAGCTGGGAAAATAAAACCAAGTCTCTGTAATATAATACATTTCCCCGATCGATAAATTATTAGCCGTCGTCTGGTCTATAGTATCTGAGGCAGATGTCACCTGGATAAGGGATAGGTGGTGGGTGGGTGGTCTCTAAGATAGGGAATTTATACTTGTTTGGGGGGGGGAGGTGTCTCTGAACCAGAAACCTTATATTCCTTTACTACTCATACCACCAATGGAACCCCAGTTGGCTCGTATATATATATATATATATATATATATATATATATATATATATATATCACCCATCATGCGGAATCACGTGACCCAAAACTAAGAAGCTAGATGGCGCAACAAAATCTCGCTAACATTTAAAATCAAAGCTTAGCTTTACCGAAACGAAAATTCTGTCCATGTGTTTCTTCATTACAGTATTCATTCTGAGCAAAATTTGAATATTCCAAGAGGTGACAGACATAATTACATTCATTAGCCGATAAAACGGCATCATTGAGATCTTTTTAAACAATTCATTGTAGGAATCCTTTTAAAAAATACTTTTAAATTTGAAATGAATTAATTGGCTGCATATATAGATTGCTGGAATACAACATATACTTCTAGTCAATATTTGCAACACTTTGCAATAATTTAGCAGATGTCTTTCACTCAAACATAAATCACTCGATCACACAACAGGAACGCATTTTATGACCCTAAAGAAGAGAACAGGGACCGTAAGATAAACCACAGTATTTTCTAAACATAATTCCCCATTTTCCCACGAATAAAACATGCATAACGAGGTTTTAATCTTCCTCCTGCTGAGTAAATGTGATTGGATAATTAGAATTGAAACATGTACTAATCTAAAATCTAAAACAAAAGTTTGCATTAAGTTGTATTAAATTGGTTAGGGCCTCTTACCTCAAGACATACTCACTCTCATTATTCAGGACAGTGATATTGGACATTTTGCATATTCTTCAAGGGTTTGAAGAAAAAGTTGGAAATTCTTATGCATTAGTTTACATATAAGGTAAATATGTCTTTACAAACCACGTCCCAGGGGCCCCGAGTGGCCGAGTGGTCTAAAGCGCTCTCCTTTACGGATCACTGCCATCTCACCTCTGTCTGCGTGGGTTCGAGTCTAGGATTCGGCGAATGTGGATATGTGAGAAAGCTTGCCAGTAGCTTCTCGTGGGTCGGTGGTTCTTTCCGGGGATTTCCCGGTTTCTTCCTCCACCGTTAATACTGGTCGCCATGTATAGCCTATCGTGTGCTGAAAAATGGCGTTAAGCCCCACAACAACAACAACAACAAACCACGTCCCTGCAGCCTTAACTCGAATCAGATATACATATAAAAACAGCGTTATTGCTTCACGCGGTCAATTGACAAGCCGAACATTAATGACCCGCTTGCTCACATCACCCAAAGCCGCCAGAGATGAGACTCCAACAAACTGTGTACACTGCACACATACATCCCTGTTATGCTTTATTTCGCAAGATATATAAAAAGTTCCTGAATGACATCATCAGCCGCCATATTTGTGGTATGCTGGCAGAGTTCTCGTTGAGTTTATATGGTGTTTGAAAGTTGAAATAAATTCATTGAATCTCAAGATAGTGTTACAAAAAATACATACATAAACTGAACGCAAATACGGCTTCCTGTTATGATCTATATTTGTAATTTATAAGTTGATTTTTCTTCAGTGTGTCTTGTTCAAAATCGCCAATTTTGTTGGTCGCATATAGGAGAAACTGCCAGGTTGCCCGTGGTCCAAGTAAAATGGGCAGAATACTGTCTGCTAGTGACCTTATCGGGAAGCATCTATTAGCAACTATTTTTATTTGGAATTGCTAATTTTGACGTCTGATCTGTACATTATAGTATGCATTATATGGTAACTATGCATGGTACATCACATTGCAGTAAATTTCAACATCTTTATCAAACAACTTAATCAAATCTAGTTTGAAAGCTTTATATACACTGGGACCACGTGACCTACGAGGCTATTAAGTGGATCATCCCATTCTCAATGTCGGGGTACGCATCAAAACGGCTGACTTCATATGCAAGGAAATATCGCTACAAGTTCTATAAGATATTTTCCTTCTTTTGTTAGAGTTGACAAATATGAGTTGTGTGTGTGTACATGTGTTGAAAACGCGAGTTCTTCTTTGCACAAGTGCCATCAATACACTAAAAGGAAAGGTTTCTAACAGAAATAAATGAGACATTCCCATAAAATTCCAGGGCGGTCGGCAGCTACCACTGTCAAACAAGTATTGCGAAAGTTGTTAGCAGAAATGTACATCAAGGTTAATTTGAAGAACATAAATACTTATGGCTGTTAATTAAAGAAATAGGAAATAGTATACATACAGACACATAAACATGTATACAGACAGACACACAAAGATGTATACATAGAGACACAAAAACATGTATACGTACAGACACATAAACATGTATACATACAGATACACAAAGATGTATACCTACAAACACATAAACATGTATACAGACTTTGCCAAGTCTGAATATGAGCAATGATTCCTGCATACAGTTGTTAGAATGAAAAACGTAAACGAAGGCGTGGGAGTTATTTGATATGCCAAAAATGTCGGTGTCTGATAACGTATTTGAATGTGAAATTGTGTTAGTAAATATGGCCACATTCAAGACTGTTACTTGATATCACACCAGGAGAAAGTTATTTCAGTATATATGTTGGTTTAACCATCGGCAATTACATAATGCATTCTTAACAACAGTATCACTGGAGGTCGTGCCAACCGGACTCCTTCATCTGATGGCACACACCTACATTTTCAGCTTCACTATGTTGACTTTCCGTGATGTTTATTTTCGCCCTGAATGCGTCTTTCATTTCCATGGTTCTGTTAAATCGCTCCCGTCGCCTAAGTGGTTATAGCGTCCGCCTCGGATGCCTGAAGTCGCAGGTTCGATCTCCGGCCTAGTCATACCGAAGATTTATAAAAATGGTACTAGCATCTGCCTCGCTTGACGCTCAGCATTAAGAGGTTAGCGCTAGGACTGGTTGGCCTTGTTTCAGGATAATGTGACTGGGTTGCGACACAATGCTATATGTCGGCAGCATGATACCCCAGTGCCAGTGCTAAACATTACTATGAACTGCTACACTGCAGACATCGTAGCTATATGACTGAAAAACAAATTCTTAAAGCTACGTTAAAAAATCAGATCTCTCTCTCTCTCTCTCTCTCTCTCTCACACACACACACACACACACACACACACACACACACACACACACACAAACACACACACGCACGTATATATCACCAATACTTTTTAACCTACTGAGGGTAGGTGACACCAGCTCAGGGGCGCCCGTGTGTGTGTGTAATATATATAATGTGCAATGTCTGGGTTAACAGGAGTGTCAAACTTGCGAGACAAGAAAAGTAAGGAGCACTTGTTACATCTTTTAATATGTTGTTCATTATTTAAATGTTACAAATTTTCATACATTGACTAAATTATATAGCAATAATAAAGGACAATAAAGCACACACATCAACAAAATAATAGCAATTATCACAAGAAATTGCAGTTTCTTCCTCTGTAAGCAAAGATCGAAAGAGGAAAGACAATATTCAATAGACTATTTCAGAAATACAATATTCCACAGACTGGTTCAGAAATACAATATTCAATAGACTGGTTCAGACGTGCAATATTCAACAGACTGGTTTAGAAATACAATATTCTTTAGATTAGTTCATGTCTCTTTAATATTGACCTTGTCTAATAACTAGCCATGATCCTGAATCTTATGACGAGTGTTTTAACCCTGGCACGTTCTTTTTAATTAGAACAATATATTTTCAACGGTGTAAACATTCGCTATAACGTAATGTAAATAGAAACGAAAGTGGCTGGATTAAAGCACTTATCTAACTAATGTTGTATTTCACTTTTATCAAGAGGACATCAAAATTTGTAACACGAATAAAGATGTACTGAAGCCAATATTTTCCGGCCGTTATTTACCCGAGGAAATATTCTTCGTGTATATAAACCTGCAATATTCTTAATCCAAAGATACACGGCAAGTAGTTTTGTTAGTTATAAAGTTGTTTTCTAGGGGCACGTCTGATTGTAGCCACTATTGATAATTAGCATTTGCTGGCCATGTATAACATTCAGACATCTTTTTTGTAATCCATCTGGTGAAGCCATCTGTAATAGTTTTAATTTTTGAGCTTACTGTCCTTGGGCTTACATTGCAACAATTAAAGGGTTTATTGCTCGGATATTTCAACCGAAACATGATCATGAACAACAATGTTTCCTAACTGCTAACGTGAAAAATTAATGATCACTTGGTTCGGGGGAAAGATACTTTTAAACAATGGATTGGCATGTCTGCTTCATACATTTTGCTCTTTTTTCTTTAATAAGGTACCTGACTACTGGCACATTTCTTGCTGCATATTGTGTTTTGTCAGCATTAATAGGGCTTCCGAGAAGCTTCTATACCGTACATTTAGTGTAAAAGGCCACCGTTATGTATAGGGCAGTTCCTCTGCTGGTGCGCATATCATTACCATGTATATGTGCCAAGGACATTTTGAAGATATAAAATCTCTCAAAATATTTATGCTAATAAACGTCATGAACCGAAAACATTTTACTGCTAATATGCTAGGTTGTTAATACTTATTTAAGACGATGTCCTAAATAATACATACTTATCATAACTGAACAGATTTTTAGGAGTAAAAAAATCTCTCACAACAAATTAACCAATTTTGTATCAGAGTTGAGCATGGCTTTAGTCTGTGTTTTGTAGTTTTAGGTTTGGAAAAATGCATAGTAATGTTTCAAAGAGCGCTTTGCGCTTTTGAATAATATAATTAAATATTCAATTGCGCTGAGTTATCACTCTCTTGGCTCCATCTACTAAGATACAGTTTGAATTAAGCATTCAGTAGCTCTAAGGATGAGGAAGTACTTCAATCCCAAATGCCTGAAAAGAGTAAGCAATATCTCTGTAACATACTTCCTTTATTGAGAATTATGAAATTTATTTTTGTAGAATTCGAATACCCCTTTATGGATAGTATTCGGGAATGTCCAGTGAACAGGTGTTGGCCTAGTATGGCCGAGTTCAATTCATGTGAAGGAGAAACCTACAACATCGCTATGGATAGATATATTGTGAGATAATATTTCAGCTTCAATGAATCTCCTTGTGAAGTCGTCAGAGAAGATGGGCGGATGACCAATTATGTTATCTGGAGAATTCGGCAGCCTCCTACAATGGCCTTCGTGGATGATATGACAATTATACTCCAGTCAGCACCAGAAGGTAGGAAGACGTTAGATCTTGGAGACCGGGTTAACTGGAATAGGACGAAGTTCAAGTCATCTAAACAAAGAAGTCTGGTCCCGTACAAAGGCAAGAAGCAAGATACATGAAGGTTTCAGAATAGTAGAGGAAGTGATACCGACAATAAGTAAGCAACCAGTTATGAGCCTCGGCAAGTGGTTCAAGGACTCTGTGAATGACAGTGAGAGTGTGGCAGGCATTAAGACAAAGACTGGATGGATCCCATAGACAAGAGTGGTCTATCTGGGAAGTAAAAGGCCTGGTGTTATCAGAATGGCATTCTACCAAGAATCCTTGGAGCACTTTTAGTATACCAAAGTCCAACTGACGCCAGTAAAAGCAGTTGAGAGAATGTTCAAAACATATATGTGACGATGGATGGGAGGACGAAGGAGCTTCAGTAGTATCGGCTTCTACAGTACCGGCAGTAAACTTCAGTTACCATTATCAATGACAGGGGTTCAATGTGATCAAGTCACGGCAGATATTGAAAGGCAGTGCAGATGAGAAAGCGAGAGAAGCTGCCATGCAGGTATGGACAGGTGTAATGTGGGTGGCAGCAAAGGCAGTTGAATAGGCAGAATCCAGACGGAGTCACAGAGACAAAATAGATCCAATAGCAAGAAGATATTTGGGGCTAGGAAATATGAGAGAAATCCAATATGGCAAGTACCAAGCACCAAAGGGAAGCGTGTCATGGTCCAGAAAGAAGTTTGTCTTACAAAAGAGGCAGGCAAGCAAGTTAAAACTGTCGGCATGTTGAAGCATTGGGTTTTGCCACGTTTGGAAGCTGCGAGGTCCATACAATTGTCATAGATCGACATCTTTAGAGTTGATGCCCAGAAAATCAGCTGCCTGTTACGCTCAGTGTACGATATTCTCCCTATACCAACAAATCTCAAGACATGAGGACTAATTGATGCCCCAAATCGTAAACCTAGTGGGAGACTTGCGAAATTAGAGCACATGCTGTCATCCTGCAATATAGCTCTGACAGGTGGTTGTTATCGTTGGCACCATGACCTAGTGCTTACTGAGATTGCTGCCAGTATGGATATAGCCAGGAGAAACAAACAACGAGTGAAAAGTGGTCCAAACTTCATTAGTTTTGCGAGAAGCTACGAGACACAAAAGCAAAAGACTAAATCAAAAGGCAACTTAACAACAGAGCATAGATGGGAAATGCAAGCAGATGTAAAAGGAAAACTTTTGGGGCCCCAAAGTACATCTCTAATAACTACTTCAGAACTTATATTGTACTGTTGTGAGGAGTTATAAAACAGGTGATTTTGTTGGAACTGGCAGTGCCATGGGAAGCTTGAATGGAGAAAGCCCAATGAGAAGAAATTGGCCCAGTTTCAACCACTCATCCACGAATGCCATAATAATTGATTGAAGGCCTGGAATCAACTGGTGGAAATAGGATGCCGTGGGTTTGCAGCACAGGCCTTTGGCTTTGGTGTCATCTGGATTACAGGACATAGCCACAGAAAGTTAGTCACCAGGGTTGGCAAATCGACCGAGGAAGCCTCACATTAGGTTTGGCGGAAGAGATGGACACAATGGAAAAACTAATTGGAAAAACTAATCTCTTCCGGGCTGAGTCAGCGTTTTGGGTTAGCGCCGAAACGCTCTATGAAAGGGGATACCTGCCTGATTATGGAACCAGTTGCAATGCAGAACAGTATTCAAATATCGCAGTCTGATCTGATTTATATTTATATTATCTAGACTATGATCAATACATGTATAGAGTAAATTTTATTCCATTTCATTTCTCACGTAGCCTGGATGGTCGTATGGACGCCAATGAAGACTTTGCGACAATCTCTCCATTTTGCCATCTTATCCATTGCTCTTTGGGACTTTGCAAATTCCATGCCTGTCCACTCTTTGATACTATCTTCCCATCACTTCTTCTGTCTGCCTTGTTTCCTCTTTCATTTCAGCGTGCCCTGTAGTATTGTCTTTGATAGGCCAATTTAGTGTGAGACATGACCATACCATCTTAGTTTGCATTTCTTTACGGTGGTGAGTAGATCTTCATATGGTCCAGTTGCACCTTGGATTCTAATGTTCACCTCATCATTAGAGACGTGTTCTAAGAATGAGATTTTCATAATCCTTCGATAATATCTCATCCTTAAGGCATGGATTCCTCTCCCTAGTTATGCTGTCAGGGTCCATGTCTCACATGCATGCAGGAATGCGGACATGACGAGGGAGCGCATAAGCTTGAACTTGTGCCCTAGCTTAATGTTGCTGTCCTTTCCAACAGGCTTCAGTCTAGCCAGTGAAGTTGTTATCTTGCCATCCTGGAAAGAACTTCAGGTCTGAACCTTCATCAGAGGATATAGCACCGGGATACTTGAAGCTTGTCACTGTGCACTGCTTCTGTCCATTCACTGTTATGTGTTTTTGGATGCCACTTGGGTTGTTTTTAATTAGCTTGGTCATTTCAGCCCCAATCTCAATCCCATACCTATGTGATGCTTGGTTGAGACGGTTCACTGGGGTTTCCAGTTGTTGTTTCTCTCCTGCTACGTCGTCGATAGCATCATCGAAGCTCAGGCTGGTGATTGTTCTGCCTCCAACACTGCCACTTCCCTCATTGGCTTCCAAAGCATCGGACATGATTAGTTTCAGGTAGATGGTGAGGATAGTGGGTGAGATTAGGCACCCATGTCTTTCTCTGACTGTGGTTCTGAACCAATCACCTATGCTGCCATTGACAAGAACTGCGCTAGTCGCCTTGTTATATAGGTTTTCTATAGTGCTGATTAGTTTTGCGTTTATGTTGTATATCCGAATGGTGGCCCACAAAGCTACATGCAATACACTGTCGAAAGCCTTCTTGTAGCCATTGAAGACATGACAGATGTCCTGTTGATGCTGCAGATACTTTTCACAAAGAATTCTAAGATTGAAGATCTGTTTTATAGCTACATCCTGCTCTGAACTTGCATGTTCTTCAGGAATGATGTGCTCTGCTTGGGGTTTCATTCTGTTGGGGATGATCTTAAGCGTAACCTTACTTGGGTGACTGTCCAAGTGTTTGTTCAGTAGTTCTGGCACAGCTACAGATTCCATTTCTTAGGAAGTGTGATCATCAGAGATTGAGTCCATGGGATGGGCCATTGTTTGACAGATTTTCTTGGAGATTGTTGTGCGGACATCTATCATGGAGGTTGCTGCTACTTGAACAAGTTCTGCTGGTATATTGTCTACCCAGCTGATATCTCTTTCTTTAGTGCCTTTACTGCAGCCTCTAATTCTTCCCTCTGTTGTGGTCAGTGGTCACTTAAATAAAGCTTGGTCTCCTGGTTGTAAACCTCTGAACAGTATTCCGTCCATCTGTTAAGAATCTTTTGATCTTCTGTGAGACTCTTACCAGCCTTGTCCTGAACAGCTTCCCCTTCTTTCTTTGTTGCCTAGTCTTTCATCCACTGGTATACCTTTTTACTATTATTCTGGTTCAGACCTTTCTCGACTACCTTACACTGGTCCTCTATCCAGCTATCCTTCGATTTCTTGAAGTTCTTCTTAATCCTGTTATTAATCTCTCCTCAGATAACTAAAGTTGAGGACATATGTTATGCCCCAGGGCTTCTTTATTATACGATGCTTGTGAAGGATCTCGCTGGCTGTGCCTATTACTGTCGTGTTGAAGGTGGTGAACATGGAGTTTAGGTGTATTTTTTCAGAAACCATAATTGTCAGTGGTGAACATTTGCTGCCTAGTGATGCTGTCAATGCTTGTGCCACGCTTGGATTTTCAAGCTTTTCTAGTTCAAACCCGATCCTAACCTATCGCGGCTACTTTGCCTTCCGCAGACCTCAGTTTCATAGTCATCATCAGCGAGTCATGGCCGCTTCATGTGTCATTTCCTTGGAAGCTGACAATGTTAACGCTAGACCGGAAACTCTTCCTCACCAATATGTAGTCAGTCTGGTTGTAATGTTTTCCATCTGGACTGTGCCAACTCCATCTTCTAGATAGCTTGTGGGGACCAAGGGTGATCGTTAGCACTAGTTTATTGTAGGTGGCGAAGTCCAGGAGTTTGTGTCCTCTCTCATTGGTCTGTTCATTACAGCATGAACCTTAGACTTCTCTCCAATCTGCCTCTGCGTCTTATCATACCCTGGCATTCCAGTCTCCTTGAATCTGGTCAATGAGAATCTGAAGCTGGTTAATGAGAGTTTGAAGTTGGTCGTAGAACGCATCCACTTTCTCGTTATCATGGTTACATACTGAGGCATAAACCTCTGTGATGGTGATGTTGAAAGGAGATGCCCTCAAGCTGATGGTAATCATTTTGTTAGACACTGGTCCTTATGTACAGATTATGAAGAGCAAAATAGTTTCAAATTCTTCATTTTAGTAGATATTTCAAGAACAAGGCGGTAGGGATACTACTGAACGTAACAAAATTCTTGGAGGCTTCGATTATGGCCTCCAGTGAATGCCAGATGTACCCACTATTCGGATATACAATAAGCTCTTTGTATAGACCATAGATTTTGATATAAAATTATTATAACTTCTCCATATGGAGTGTAGGTAGTACAGGGTAACAATACATATACTTTGATTCAAGACCAATGAAGTTGTCAAATACTTGTACATTGAGACATTCATCGATCTGGGTTACTTTCATCTTTATTTTTTTGGTCGGCTTACTGTGAATGATTAATCAGATTACTGAATGGACAAAGCTTCAATAATGTCTTCATTATTCATGGAATACAACCTGCGTGTACTTTTTCAGAAGGAATGGAAGAAAAAAATCATTAAAATGGACTGGCCCATATTAATGATAGCAATGTATTAGAAAATTCAAAACATCATCTCTTTTTCACTTGCTCGACGATACAGTTTCGGGAGACAAATCGATGATTATGAGATCAGAATCCAGTTTGGAAAAGGTGGATTATTTTCTTTCATTTAGGAAAAAATGGAGTCAAAATCAAACCTGTACTCCTTCAGTCTAGCAACAGATAACGGACCTAACACCAATTGTTAACAACTGAGTCTATGTATTGCATGTACCTCCTTCAGTTATCAGGGATCGCCGTCAAACAATGACCTTTAGTATATTTTAATGCCATTGTGAACAAGTTCATTCTCCTCTTAAAGAAAACGAACATCATTTGCTAAGTAAGGTTAACTAACAGATTCTTTCTCTTCAGATATGACCTGAAGCTGCAGATATAACATTTTTCACCTGCATTCATATATATATATATATATATATATATATAGAAGTATATATATATGCGTAAGTGGCATAAGGGTATATATATATATATGTTGCTATATATATATATATATATGCCTAAGCACATGCACACACAAACAACACCCAGTCTGTGTTTTCAAATACTTAAGTCTTTCTGAGTTTCAATAAAATTTCCTCATTTGCCTTCTTCAGTAAATTATGAATGCAAACATGGATTAAAAATACATATGACCATCAGATTTCGAAACGTTTGCTTTATGTGTACCTAAATTTTCGTCAGTGTGAGCGCAATAAAAGTCTGTCATATATATATATAAACTGAGAATTGCATCTATACCATCTTTACTGAGTAATTCAGTTATTTGTATCATGTTGCTACTTTGATGACAAGAATGAGCATTTACCTTAGAATTGTTGTTGCTGTTGTTCTTGGGGGTAAACGGCAATTTTCATTACAACATAGGCTATAAATGGCGGTTGGTATATTTGGTGAAGAAAGGCACATGGAAGTACCATCGACACACGGGATACTACATGCAAGCTTCCTCACATACCCACATTGTTTGAGTCCGAGACTCGAATTCGTGCAAACATTGGTGAGCTGTGACCCATTAACCTTAGAGTATCATATAATTGTTTCATTATAAAGCCAGATTATTTAAACCTATTGTTCGTTGAGGAATCAACTATAAACTGTACATACTATATCCTTAAGAACTCTTTACCAACAATGCATTTAATTTTATGCACTAAGATTAAAATGGCTACACAATCTGCATATTCATGCTATACTAATTATCAAAATAAAGAAAACAAAACCTAATTTGTAAAAAGGCTACAAATAAAAATATTGAACAAAAGATAAGTCAGCAGATTATCATCTTGTCAGAAACAAAAATAATTTGGACCTGTAATACCTTATATTTTCTTTATAAATGAAACGTAACAGGATGAAATATGTACTTATTATTATTATTCGTTTGAATTAAAAGTATTTTCCCTTCCTTTTATAAGTTCAGACCAAACATTTTCTGTTTCGTCTAACTATTACAGACAGAGATTAGGTTTGTGTCTCTTTAGCTGATTCCTCGAAACAAGAAGTCCGAAAACTCCCTATAAAATGGTATATCATTAAAAACATTCTTTATCACCTAGGTCCCGTCCATCACATCAAAGTCCTAAAATCCTGATGCCTTAATGAATGTTTCTTAATTAAATTTGATGTTCATATAAAAAACCCAATTCATCATATACTTTGGCAAAGTTAACGATGCGCAGAAACTTAGATTATGCAGTAGAAAAGATTCTTTATAGGATGTACTGTTGCCAATATACACTTTATGTCAATGCACATACTATGCCAATACACATTCTATGATAATTCGCATCCTGGTTCCATTACCGTATGCAGATCTGTTGACTTGTGTTCGTTAAATCTAGATAGCATTATTTCCATGAATTCACACCTATAAAGAGTTCATACCTATCAATATATGGGGGCATAGGTCTGGATCAAAGACATTTGCCTCTTATACTCTCGCTATTGGCACTCATTTGTATCAATGATGTCCTAATTTCAACTGATGTTATTATATGCAGCAATGTTTAATGGTTCGAGAAGAGCCCATTGATTTGGGTTTTTTATTTTCTGGTGTGCAGTAAATTAGTTTTCATGTAATGGTGAAATGAATTAAATGATAACCGGACATCATATCTAAGGATGTATTTTAAGGATGAATGAAATAGCTTCCAAGATATGATCACACGCAAACACGCTAATAAATACTTGAACTTTGCAATGCAACACAAATAGGTTTGAAACTTAATTGTTTATGAAGAAATACGGGCATGGCATATTAATTGTTATACATACATACATACATACATACATACATACACACTCATATATATATATATA
>JAECUM010051715.1:0-25171 GCA_016617855.1 Megalonaias nervosa | reverse complement strand
TGAAGAAAAAGCATTCAGATGCACAAGAGCATATAAATAAAAAAAAGAACTGAAGATGCTGCAAAAAGAATTGAAGAAAAAAGACAAAGAATTAGGAATTATTAAAGGTGAAAATAAATGCCTCAGACTTCGACTATCTAGTTGCAGAATTGAAAACATGAAATTAAAAGCTGCCCTCAACACAGAAAATGAAAGCAGATGCAAAACAATGTGAAGCAGCAGAGCTATCCACAAAGCTTAGACAAGCCAGTGAAGAAAGCGAAGACGATCAGAAGGAACTGGATAAACTAAGAACTGAAATAAAGGAACTATTGTCAAGTGTTGAATACTTACAGTCGTTACTAAATGACACAAATGAGTTTTCATTGCTTGATGAGAGAAGACATCTTACCCATGAGGCTGAACTTTGCATCATGGATCTGTTGAGTTCCAAAGTAGGCATTCAACATGTTGGACCAGTTATTGCTGCAGTGTCAAAAATGTGTGGGAAAGTCGTAGCAAATATACCATCGGAGAAAACCATCAGGAAATGTAAATGATAGAATGCTAGCACTATCTGTATGTCATATATCTGAGGAATTTGTTCAAAATGAAGATACAACATTATACACAGATGAAACAACAGAATTAGGTACAAAGCTAGGAGGGTATCATGCATCTGATAAAGAAGGTAATTTTTGGGTGTTGGGTCTTCGGGAACTTAGCAACAAATCTGCACAGATGACACTTGATGTTTTTAAAAATATTCTGGATGATATTGACACAGCCAGTAAAACCACATCTCCGTTGATGGATGATAGACATGTAGGACATGTTCTGCTGTCCAAAATAAAAAATACAATGAGTGACCGTGCATCTACTGAGGTTGCATTTAATGAGCTACTTTCTAAATACAGAAGTGAAATTCTACCAAATGTTATCGAGAAGTGGGAGGAACTTGATGAATGTCAACAATCAGCAACGTCAAGGATGAACAACTTTTTTTGTGGGTTGCACTTGCTAGTAGGGTTTGCAGAAACTGCAGAGAAAGTGCTCTTGAAATTTGAGGATGCTAATACTGACAAACCGGTAGGGGCAGCTGTGAACACTCGAACAAAACTGTTCTGCAAAAACACTGAATCTGGCACTGTGAGAACAATCCGAACAACAGCCAAAGCTTTGGCTGGAGGAGCGGATGAAAAAAGTGGCTGTTATCGACCTTTCAAAAACTTCCTCGATCAGATGAACAAGAAGGAGAAATTAGAACGCTTTCAGGGAAATAGATTCAATATTCTCTTTCATGACGCTGAAATCATGTATTATCTGAGACATGACATTGTTAATTTTCTTGACAATGTTCATGCTACAACAAACTTACTTTTGCTTGGAGTGTCTGCCGATGCAAAAGAAAAGCTACATATTGCTGGATGTAAGGCTCTGAGATTATGCAGCAAATTCTTCACAGCACCATTTTGGCACTTAATTGAATCCAGTTGCCACATTTTAGATATGAATAGATACTACCTTGAAATGGAAGCTTTCTTGGAAGCTGCTGCTAAAGATCCAACTTCTTTCATGACTGGAAGTCACACCCCATTTTCAGCTGACATGATTGACAGGAATGCCATATTCGAAAACCTCATTGAAAGAAATGACAATATTGACAATCTCGTGCACCAGTTATTGGTATTGTTGTTTACCTCCTGGAAAAATTACCTTTCCAGAAGTGTTAAAGATCATTTGCCAGGAGGTAAGTTACATGAACCTTCAGAGAAACTTAAAAAAGAGAGCGAGTCAGCAGCAAAACACAACAAGTTTCCAGAACGTGTATTTGGCTTAGTAGACTCATTGATGAAACACAGACCAAATGCAACTCAGATCTGCAATGAGGCTTTCATAATGTTGACCAACAATAGGACACTTGAATGGTTTGACAAAAAAACAGCAGATGAGAAAGCACAACTTTTGTGAGATGCAAACCATTTAGGCAGAAAACTGAGGGAGAACTATAAAAAGAGAGCCATGGAAATAGCTGCATATAGATTACAGATATTGAAAGATCAAAAACTGAAAAAAGAAGAACTGGAAAAGAAGAACATAAAAGAGAAAGAGAAATTAACAGAGGCAATACTATGGGTTGTGGCAGAGTCATGAGGCTATGAATAGGAGGCTTGAAGAAATACCTACAAATAAAGAAAAAGAAAAAGTCTTAAGCATGCAGCTGAAATTTAGGAAATTGGTGTTGCAGCAATCTTGTGAAGATCCCTCTGTCTTTAACCTTTCCCATGGTGGCAAGAAACACAGTGTTCAGGATCTGCAGACAAATTTGGGAAAACTCATATCAGACACTCTTGACATTCCTCCTCAGAGTAGCTTCGATGAAAGTTTACCACTTCTGACGGGCAAATATGTAAAACATTACTTTCTCGAAGATGAGCAACGGGTTTGTTACAGAGGGCTAGTTGTATCAACTGTATCAGGCTTCGCACAGTGGTATAACATCGTGTATGATGATGATGATGCTGTATACACGTACAAATTATTAGAAGACTATTGCTCAGGTGATCTGGAAATCATAGGTAATACATGAATCTTTGCTGACATTTGAGTTAGGCAAAAATCTCACAACACATGACAAATACAGAAACTCCTTAATGTGTCCTTGGATAAGGCACTTAATACTGACTGCCTTAGCAATATGCTGCCTATGCTCTGAAATACCAATGTGATCATAATATAATAAAACATGTTATGTGCATTTTACTCACAAACTGCTATAATTTTAAGATTTCAGTATCAGCAGCAGTCACGGAGGTGATGATTGTGGCTGTAGACAGTGTATAGTTGTAGAACCTAGTGACAGTGTTCTCATTGTGGTAGGCATTGCACATTTAAATTCACAAAGATTATGTGTGGTAGCACATTTTATATTAACAGCCATAATCATTCAAGTACAGAAATGGTGTAAAAACTAACAACATTGCTTCAGACTAAACATGTCCTAGTTTGCATACATTATTTGAAGAACAATAACCTTAATAATTTAAACATTACTAAAAAATATACTGAATAATTGTTTACATGCACGAGTTACTAATCAGATACACACTAGGTCAGACTGTAACAAGTATGTAAATATTTAACTAACAATTTATTTTCTTTTCCTTGCAGTTGAACAATCCAGACACAGTGGGCACTGAAGTCAGGTAATAAGTTGGATGTGCCACCTGCTAAGGTTTTTTTCAACATTTTGCCAAAAGCTTACTTTACTGCATTGTTGTTAATAGGAAAAGGCAGACTGAGTTATCTCCCCCTTATTATGGCCCCTTTACAACTATTTTCCCTTTCTGAAGTTTAGTATTTATTAAGCATGTCTATATTCTGTTGAAATGCTTTATACAAACATATGAAACAGTTGTAATGAACATCCAACACTTGTGTTAGATTTCATGAAAATAAATATGGGGTAAGTAAAAGTGTACATGCATTCCTCAGCTGTCCAGTGACAAATATGACTTGTTATGGCTTTCATTGTTTATCCTAATTAAAATTGAAGCTATAAACATGTTTTTTGGCACTATCAAGAGTTATTGACTGTGTTCATTTTCATGAAATTAAGGGGGACCATGTTTTTCTGAAAATTGACAAAAATGCATTTTGAGAATTGCCCTTCCCCCACTTCTCTAATGTCCCTAAATCACGCTAAGGTGCATCACAGAGACAGTTGAGACTTCATTTTGATCATTCCTGGATGCATCTCCATTGAAAATTAGCTTGGTTTATTTGCAAAAACCGGTACTTCAGTTTTCATGTCCTATACCTAATTTAGAGATGGCCTTACGAAATTCAGAAATAGTGTGCCGGAGAAACGTGGGTCATTCCCTTTTACTACAATTTCGTTACCACCCTGGTCGAATACTTTTAGTCTCTGAGCTTAAGTCCATTCCAGATATCAGCAGTAGGGCAAGATTAACGTCCTTACCACTAAGTTTATCCTTGCGTATATTGCTGGGCACAATGTCCACCGGCTGAGAATCTTGTGTTGTCATCCCTGCGCCTAGCATGGGCCGATTGAAGGTTAAAGTCACTATGCGATTGACATGTATCCTCAGCAGCCGGACTCCAGGAAGATTGTGAAGTTGCTGTACCTCGCGGTGATATGGTAGTCGTTGTGGAAGATTGTGTCACTGCGGCGACAGATGCTTGTTATTCGGCTGTTACTTGAGAGCTGCCACGTCGACATTTTGAGATGACGTGGCCATCGGCCATTTCCGGGTCACGTGACGACACCTATGACTCATCCTTCTGGTCATGTGATGATTGTCAATTTGAACCAGGTACTCCAGTGCATTTAAGAGAGATAACTCTGCTGGAACTAGACAGGGGTATGAGTTATCTAGTCACAACAGACACATATTCAGTCATGTGTACCACATTTTCAAAAAATCATAAAAAATACAAACTATGATCTAGATAGAAATTAACATAATCTCACATGTTGCCAAGGGGCTCAACTTTTTTTTGAGCCTAACAAAGTACAACTCTTACATAATGCACCAATCACAGCTGGTGTTATTGTTTATTTCTGAATACAATGTTTCCTACACCCTAAGCTCCACCCACCTGGACTTGTGCAATTGGTACCGTTATACCAAGAAGATGCTTCTTTCCAATAGAAACTGAGACCTAGAGGTGGCAGGGTACAGTTTTATAAATTGGCCCCTGGCAAATTTCTTAACTTAAGGCTATAACTTTTTCAGCTATTATTTACTAATTAAAGATATGGATATATTTGTGAACTAGGTGTTTCGGGCTTGTGTTGTTCTTGAAATTGATGGCAGGCATATACACCTTCCATAGTTACTCTGCAGTATGTAGACAGTGAAATACAAATAGTTGGCTAGGAAGAAGAGCTAGCCTCCCATAGCAGTAAACACATCGGTTTGGGGCAAGTAGAATATCTCAATAACGGCTTGGATGACAACTATTTTCAATTGCACCAGCCTGTTTAGTACACACTGTTTTGCAGAATTGTCATCTAGGAAAAGGGCCTGTGTTTGCACTGTGAGCATCACATGGTGTCAAAAATGATCTTCGGACATGAAAATTTTAAGTATAATTTTGGGGTTGGGATGCATAAACTTCTTCTGCTATGAACTGCCCACTGATTTCTCTGTTCAAGTGGATAATATTCATATGCTTTATTTTAATATAGGTATAAAAAAAATTATGGACCTTTTTGACCTCCCTTGTGTATTTGATCTTTTATGATTTTTTGTACTAGGTCGCTGATTGCGGCATTAAATTTGTACATAAAAACTGGCCCCTGCCCCCTTGATGTTCTTCTCAGCTAACTTTTTAACCAATTTGGATGCAGTCCAGTTTTCTGGAATTTCCGCCAAAGTTGAATTTGTCGCAGTGATGACGTCCTGGTTATGTTCTGTATTGCGAATGCTGGTCAAACGATTAACAGCTCGTCTTGATCTACGAGAAGCCATTGAGGGCTGAATAAATATATGATCCCCAAAAAGACGGAAAGTAACATGTGGTATCATCAAACGGAGGAAGGACTGAATCTTCTTTCCGCAGATAAATTCAAGTTAAATGCAGCGTCGACATAGAATAGCACACATCTCCACAGGCATCCCAGTTGCTGTATGAGTGCCTCAAACAAATGACATAATGTTTGATCACATGCTCATACTCAGTCATCTGATTGGTTCAACATGACAACATATCTAAATTTAGTTACTAGCTTATTAACATATACTAGCTGCAATGACATCATGTCTGGCAGAGAAACCCATGTAGACAGAAGGGCCCAACAAGGGGCCAGAGAAGGATGCACTGTGTAATTACTTAAACTACTATTTAATCAATTAAATTACAACCTAATGGAAAATAACCTTCTAGTATGGTCTAATGTTTACAACACAATAAACTAGATCATGTAAAATTCATCTAGGAAACTCCAAAACCCTGACCCAAATAAACATATTTACTTCTATTAATAAAGATCCTGATATTAAGCCCATTTACACGGAGAATAATTTAGCTATGTATTAGTTGTTGACATGAAATAAAAAAAAATAAAGTCAATCAGGTCAAACAGAAATGAACTCAGTTTTGGACAAGGTCAAGTCCAGCGTTCAATGTTACATTACAATAGCATGTAATGAAATAAAAAACATTTTTCAAGCTAACAAACAAACAATTAAAAATACAGTGAGCGTACGCAACCTTAGATGGCTGACACACCTTGTAAGCAAGGACTTTTTCAGCATCTAGCAATATAGTATGTTCTATAATTTTATTTAAATAATTTTATTTGGCACCAAACATTCAACTGTGAATATTTCAATGATATCATAGAAAACAATACATTTGTTGGATACTGAAAAATTATTGACATCAAAAAGATGTTTTAACAGTGAAAATCTGGAGCCCAAAACATTTCTTGGGTGAATGATCTTGTAATTTAGACTTGGCCACACTTTCTTTTTCTTTTTCTGGAATGAAAACCATTGATGTCCATACCATAAATTTATTTAGCCAGCTGAGAAAATGATACAAATTTTAGATTTGAAAGTTGATGTTCTAGTAAGTATTAGAAGGAATTGTTTCATAATAGGCCTATAACAAATTACACCTTTGAACATTGTCATCATATCGTTTCTTAACCTATATTTTTGGTCGGTTTCTTTAAAGAACGCATACGCAGGTTCCACTTAACTCAATTTGTTTTCAAAAACTCACTTAGACAAAGCCCTCAAAATTAAATGAAAATTTTAATTATATTGAAACAAGTTAGAAGGTTTGTAAGGTACATGGTTTTGCAAGTAAAAAAGAGACAGTGATGGGGGTTTGATGGGATTAAGCGAATATCGTAATTGATACCCTTTCTACCTGGCTTTAATCTCTAATGGTGGTCAGGAATTACTTTGCCTTTGTGAAATAACTGCTTATATGAAAATAAAAGGTAAAAAAATAAATATGTTGGGTCAGAATTAAATCTTTGAGTAGAGATCTTACTCAGAATAAATGTCTATGAATTGTTATTATTGTGGATATCTTTATGTTATTTAATTAGTAGATAAATAAAGAAAAGTAGTATTAAAAATAAGATACCAAGCTTGAAACAACACCCCCCCCCCATTCAGAATGTACTCATATTTTGTTAAATCACTGATCATAACAAATTAAACTGGACTAGATGGAATCTGTGCAGTTTTTAATAATTACATGTATGAATCAAGGCAAAGGTAATTCTCAACAATGCCTGAGATACCCTTTCACCAAAGCACTAGACAATGCATAATACCAATTGCATCTTGCACAGTAATTTACAGTAATGCAAAAATTTGCCAAGTACAATTATTTATCCATCAATGTTGTTGCACACTTAATTAGGTATGTATCATTCAACTGTTTCATTGCTGTACTTTGTTAAGAATTTTCTTCTATGTTATTTTCCGGCCAGATCTTCAGTAAATTAATAACATAGTCAAAAGGATCAAGACAAAACATGGAAGAAATTTCTGGTAAAAAAAATGAACAATAAAATTCAAGCAATTTAGGAATGGAAATTATAAGCTTAACTGAAATCAAGTTAAAATGGATAAGAAACTGAAAATAAATTATGTTCAAGATGAATAAAGGTCTGTTTATTATATCAATGAAATTCTGTTTCTTGTTGATATTTTTAATGACATTTCAGTGAAATCACAATTGGAAAATCTCAATGAGATTCTCAGAAATACTGGCAAAAGCTCTGAAATTTCAGTGAAATATCACAGATTCGGTGAGGTACCAAAATCTTGGTACAATATTTCAGTCATATTTTCACATGGGATAGTTGTAAAAATATATGACTTAGGCAAGGGATCAATTTGAATATGCAGAGAAATGCTTTTAAGTTTGTGGAAAACGTTCCAAGCCTATATTCAGAATGATGTACAAGAATGAATATGCATCAGCTTTTTCACATGACTGATTCTGTGAGAGCACATGGTCCCCTTTTTGCAAAACAATTGTTCCATCTTTGAAGATTTAAATGGATTCGTTATTCACAATATTCATGGTTCCACAGGAGCTGAAATACAAATTATAAATGCTATCAAAATGATATTATTATAACCTTCTCTTAGCAGTTGCTTTACTGCTAGTGAAAACTGCAAACAAATAGGCATCAAGTTACTTGTAAATTTAAAAACTCTCAAATTTGCCCTCACCATAACTTGCAACTGCTAAATAACTGCTTAAGCATTTATGGAATTATTCCTGGAAGTTACACTGCTAAGGGCAAGCAGCTGGTAAGGACAGCTAAAATACTGTCTAAAAAAATTAAGAACTGCCTAGTTACTGCATAATTAAACAGTTCACTTTGACTTGGAAAGATTTAAGGACCAAAATGGAGGACATGTCCTGGGAAAAAGAGGATGTATTGCAACTCTAGTTCTTGACTGCTCCCTTTGAAGAAGCAATGGTTAATTGTAAAGGGGGGCGGGGATTAACATGGCTTTAGCACTACAGTGGCAGTTAGTGACATTTACTTTAGTCTGTTTTGTTTTCTGTAGCACATGACACTATACCTGCTTGACCTGTAGATTTTAGCAAACCAGTAGCCAAACTCAACTTTATTATTGTTAAGAAAAAACCTATGAAGTAGTTATGTTTAGAAATGATTGAATAAAGGTCAGTGATGTTTATTTCTGTTGTGATGCTGGTTGTTCATAGCAGTGTTGTTTAAAACAATCTGCCCTTTGCCTGCAGACCCTTCTAAGTGATCATGGTTACAAAGGATTAAATAGAAGTCAATAGTGTTTATTTACAGCAGAATTGAAATGCAAATTTTGCCTAAAAATAGTGGTCACTGGTCACCTTCTGCAGGTAGTGACTCTTGACAGTGCATTTACATAATAAAATTGATGCATGCACCATGATTGTGGTTGTAAATGACTGGTGGTCACTTATAACTTATAACAGTGGTCACTCAAGACAAGCTTTTACTGTATATGCATGGATCTTGCTCATTATTAATCCATCCAAAAATCTTGAAGATATCAGCACATAGTTAAAATTTTATCAAAAGCAGATCAAAAGTATGGCTTCCATAATTGTAACAAGCTCAGCCACTCAAATCCAACATTATTTCATTACAATGAATCTATCTCACACAGTATCAAATTTGTCCAAGATCTTGATAATATAAGCACATATTCCAAGTTTGACAAAAATCAGATCAGAAATCTGACCTGCAGAATAGTCATAAAATCAGCCAGTCAGATGCAAGATTTCCTTACTATTATTTGTGGATTATACTCTTTATTACAACCCATCCAAGATCTTTGTTTGTACCCCCCTACCGGTTTCAATAATGGGAAGCATTAATGTGATAAAAAGTGCAAGGAACATAGTCAATTCATTTATTGATTTATATTTTCAAACCTGACGGAGTAAAATGGCCCTAACACCATCATCATTTGCGCATTTAGTCTCACTGGAAAGTTTCGTATTTTGACAACTCCCTAATTTTTAAGATAGAAGGCATGAACCTAATTATCATAAGCCTAGCATTTATAAATTCACACAGAAGCTAAATCTGTAATGTGGTTTAGATTTACTTTGAGATAGGCTTGAAAATGGGTTGGCTTGTTTGGTGACTGCCTGTCACAGACTAGCATTGGAGATCAAATGCGTAACTTGGGCTGCAAATGAATAGCCGACTTGGCTTACGTATTTATGTATGTCTGCTACAGAGGTAAATATCTAAAAATCGAGATGGTTGAGGGGTGATGAATAGTATGCTAATTTGTTATAGTACTAATGAACTTTATTCATGCATAAGGCACATACTGATTCTTTTAGCCGCCTTGTCACAGGAAAATAGTCAAAATAGCTCTTTGCTGTCAAAAATGAATGCAAAAAGAGGGGTTGGTGGCAGTGTTGGTTCAGTATAAAAGCCACCAGTTGTATAAAAAATTAACCTGATTGCGACAGACAAAATCTCACATGCATGCTTTCTACAAAAATCATTAGTTTGTTTTTATTTGTATCTTCAGTGTAAAATTATTCTCATTTTTCTGCAGTAGGTCATTGTTGGATGAAAATTCACCAGATAAACTGTCCAGTGAGACCTTAAGAACCGTGTCATTTTTTCAGTCTTGTCAAATGCAATTCACTGTGCCATAAATCATTTCCTTATTACTTCCATGTCTTGAATCTGACATAGCTGGGTATTCCAAACATCCTCTTCCTATAGATTTGATAGCACATAATCATAGTAGAAGAAGGGAATTAACTCAACACTATTAGAGTTACCAGGTACTGCTTCTGATCCATTCTTCTAATGAACAACAAAATCCATATAAGTTTCATGCAAGGTGGTTTAATTGAAGTATCTCACATACTTATTCAGTTTATCAATATTTTCAGTATATACATTGTATATTTTCCTAATTTAATGATTTTATATACATGTCTACTCATGATGTAATGTTTCAATCCATAGATTTCATCTTATTTACAGAAATTTAAGTTATAATGACATGTATAAGAAGTTCAGGGTTTTATTTTCTTGTAGACCTCAAGGTGTATGGGAGCTCACCTGCCGAAGTGATATTGCTAGCCAGGACAACGTCAAGGATTTCCTTGGGAGTCAGCCGCACCAATTGTTGTGGAGCTTTCACAGGAGCAGATGTATCTGCATCAGCTTCATTGAAGTTTTGGTGAGTTATGTGAAATGGATGTCCTTTTTGACATTGTGTTTTTTCTCCTCCCCTTTTTTACTTTGCATGATTTTCTGTTTGCTTTAGATTTGATTCTATGCAGGTTACAATCACTAGCAAAACAAACTTCTCTAAATTGCAACAGCTTCAGCAACAATATGTGCTGGCCAGTGTGAAAATGATGCAAAGGGGACCTTCTTAGTGTTCTTAAAATACATTATCCATACATATTGTCTTATCAATAGATGGGATGAATCTGGGTATAGAATTTCATTGTTTAAATTTCCCAAATGGTGTGGTTCAGTTTACAAAGATTGGTCCATACAGTTTATGTTACCTGATGAGTTGCCTCCCTTACAGTCTGAATCAGATTTCTCTGTTTTAGTATAGATCTGACCTTCTTCATGAAATCAGTGAGAGAGTTCCGGTCATTTATATGTGCTGTGCATCGTTCCTATTTTGTTAAGTACTTAGCATGCACATTTTGCAGTTATTTTACAAGAGAATTAGCTTGGCTTCTTTTACATCTTTTATTTGCTACATTTTGAGATTTCATAAATAGTACTATTCATGGTGTGAGATATCACAGATATCACCAGGCACTAACACTACAGGATATATTAGCTATGAAAAATGATGATGACATTGACTTGTCATTAGGAAATTGTTGGTTTAAGTGTGGAAAGTAAAATGAAAGTATGATGGTGTCTCATAGCTGTTGCTCTATGTCATGGCTCTCAATCATCGACAATTGCCATACAACATAGGAAACAGATGATTGTGAATTTTACACATGTTGAGGTTGTGTTTTATTCAGAATTGCCCAAAGTTTTGAAACTCAAAAGCATTTCCCCTAATCTGACTGTCATATAAATTCTTAAGGTCTCACTGGATAGTTTCGTATTTTGACACCTCCCTAATTTTTAAGGTAGAAGGCATGAACCTAATTATCATAAGCCTAGCATTTATAAATTCACACAGAAGCTAAATCTGTAATGTGGTTTCGATTTACTTTGAGTTAGGCTTGAAAACGGGTTGGCTTGTTTGGTGACTGCCTGTCACAGTTAGACTAGCATTGGAGATCAAATGCGTAACTTGGGCTGCAAATGAATAGCCGACTTGGCTTACGTATTTATGTATGTCTGCTACAGAGGTGAATATCTACAAATCGAGATGGTTGAGGGGTGATGAATAGTATGCTAATTTGTTATAGTACTAGTGAACTTTATTCATGCATAAGGCACATATTGATTCTTTTAGCCGCCTTGTCACAGGAAAATAGTCAAAATAGCTCTTTGCTGTCAAAAATGAATGTAAAAAAGAGGGGTTGGTGGCAGTGTTGGTTCAGTATAAAAGCCACCAGCTGTATAAGGAATTAACCTGATTGCGACAGACAAAATCTCACATGCATGCTTTCTACAAAAATCATTAGTTTGTTTTTATTTGTGTCTTCAGTGTAAAATTATTCTCATTTTTCTGCAATAGGTCATTGTTGGATGAAAATTCACCAGATAAACTGTCCAGTGGGACCTTTCATGCTTAGCGGAAGTTTTCAGTATAATAGACGGATATGTTCTAGATCCATTTCCAGTTCCTGGACAGGTCCATTTTCAGCAAGGGTGTGTGTGCACGACTACAACTGTACATAACATATGTTGTCTGATTCAGATTTTTACAATGTCGAATCAAGCAGACGAGAAGAATGACAATAACAAATTTGCCTTGCACGTGGATTTAACAAGCGGTTTAGTTAATATGTTCATGTGTGCAAAGGGATATAATTCCAAACTCTCAACGTTATGGTAGTTTACAGAATTATCTGGCAGTTACCGAATAGGATGAACTACGTCATTCTGTTTGATGGAAATAAGCTAGCCCATAGTATATGCAATATGGCACCGTGTTAATATGGAAAGTCTGTTAAGCATGAAAGGTGAAAGGGGATGTCAATATTAGTGCCATTCTGATCACAGTCAGGTTAGAAATTATAAATCAATGATTCAATTGACTTAGTTCTGTGCACTTTTTATCACGTTAAACGTTTTCGTTATTGAAATCGGTAAGGGGGTACAAACAAACGGGGATGTAAAGTCAGACTAAATGCTAAGAAATATTACAGCCAGTTGAACAATGCCTGGAAATCTGATTTTAAGAGGGTGCTGGAAAGTAGCAAAGATCCAGAGTTTGCATTACATGTTTTATTTGAAAATAACTATTTGAGGGAGGAAATGATATCTTCAACATATGCAGTCACCACTGCACAGGAGAGCCTGTAAAGCATGAAATTTAATCACAATGAATGTTATCAGTGGTCACTATGCAGTGAACTTGTAGGTTCTACAAAAAATCTTTGCAGTGGACAATGAGCTATAAAGCTCTTCCTTTTTCATTTAATTGCCAATACCCAGACACATATTAATTAATGATTATTGTAATATTTGCCATCATAATCAGATTCAAGTTCAAAACTTGCTCTTTTCTTATAAGATGAAGAGAGTACATATAGCAAATATGGACTAGTTTTATTTTCAACCACTATAAAAAATGTAAAATGCTATGTCCATAAAGAATACTATTGATACAGAGGCCAATCTACTGATTACAATTTTTAAATCTACTGATTTGATGTCCTGGTTCTGTAACATATATGTAAACTTTATATAATCCGATAAAAAGTATGGGTTCTATAGTTGCCACAAGCTCAGCCAATCAAATGCAAAATAACTTCATTAATAAGCATGGATCTTACTCATTATGAAACTTGTCTGATATTAATCTGTGTTTCAAGTTTGACTGAAATCAGATCTGAAATATGGACTGCAGAGTAGTAACAATCTTTTGTTGATCGATGGACAATGCACAGGGGATGCAGGGCCATCCTACAAACTCATGTAGCCTTACTAGTGTTTGTTGTTATTTGTTTAAAATACCAGTAAGTGTATCTGCCATCATTAAAAATTAATAAAATGGGCTGTCTAAATAAAACAATTTGCCAACACCAACTATGCAACACAATGTACTAACAGCAATTATGTAACAAATTAACCACCGTGAATCATTTAACTTCATAAATGACATTCACTCTAAGATCGAATTAAAATAGCCAAAAAATATGTAATAGTGTATATGTAGTAAAACACCTGTACATGTTCATCTCTAACAATGTTTTGGCCTACATTCATAAAACTTAATACTGACCACTACATGTTCTCCTCCCCCCCCAATTATTCTGCAGGCACCCCAGCACTTGTACGATGCATATTGAGGTTCACAACAGCTAATTAAGGTTATAGACAAGATAACAGCTTTATCTGAGAAATTATGGCCCCAAATTACCATCTTCTTGGAGAGTTTGGGTTTCTCCTCCAACCTCTGGCAAAGGCCCTCTAGTTCCTCCACTGAATCACATGGCATTGCAATAATTTCTTCTGTACATTCTGTGTCTGGGCCTTGTGTATAAACAAACTTTCCTTAGGAGGGCCAGGTGCTCCTGCTATTTTCAATAATTGTGTTCAGTTTCATAAGTACACTGAGCTGGAAATCTGTAAGAGATTTATGATTCTATAAGCATCTGTTTTGAAAGATCAAAATCATTACTATTAACTCCTTTTAAAGATTTGTACAGTGAACATGGGTCTAACAATGAAAAATATTTATGAAATAAAGTACATGCTTTTTGTACAATTTATTTGAAAAGAAATAAAACTTACTGTCACTGGAATCCTGTATTACTTTACTCTCTGGACGTGTTGTTACACTACTGGTGTCTGTAAAGTTTGCATTCAATGTAGATGGTTTTGGACTTAGAGATTAAGTCTTGTACAGTATGTTTTATGACCTGTAATTTAACTACCTTATTTTATGTAAATTTTCGTACACGAAAAAATAATTATTAATTTCAGTGTACGAAAATTATATGTAAAATAAATAATTATCATTTGGTGGTACTGACAGTGTACGAAAAATAAAGGGATCATACCAAAACAAGTTTTACGGTACACACACTACTCGACAACCTAACGGTACAAACGTACAAAGTAAACATATATTTTCTGTCTCATTCTGCTCTCAATTCAAGAATCTAATTACAATAAATCAAAAGTACTGTTGTTATGAGAGAGAGAGAGAGAGAGAGAGAGAGAGAGGATTATGTCTCAGTGTGCAAGCTCGTCTGCATTTAGAACATATGTAGCTGTTATGTTGTGTAATATAGGCAAAATGATCAAGATGGTTTGAACATGTATAAGTTATGGGTATTATTTATTGGTAAATTGTACGCAACGATATGACCCCACATCGTCAAGAAATTAAGTGCAAGTTGTATTTTTACTGCAACAATAATCTCATTATCAAACTGCAATAAAAAATAAAGAACTTGAAATCAACATTGAAGTTAATGTGCGAGTGTGCACGCGCGTGCGTGTGTGTGCACGCACGCCAGAGAGATCAATCAAACAAAAATTTTTCAGTGTACAAAACCATATTTATTCAGTGTAGTTGTGATTTGTAGCTTTTGCAAAGAGAAAAAAAGACTATTTTCAGTTACCTGACCTCATGTATTACGACCCTACTATCTTCCATTAGGAATAAACACCGCTAAATCAACAGTTCGTTCTTGTTTTAATTACGATGTACATTGTTACAACAACCACATGGCTATGCAGTTATTTACACGGTAATTAAACATTCTTAGGGCTTTGGTTATTCCAGTTGAAACCAGATTGAGGGCAAGAATCGACTGAAGAGGTCAAATCAGCAAGGCTACCAGTAGGGAAATGAGGCTCTCTTTAGGGAAATGAAAGTCTGTCAATGTGCTATTGAAGCCATTGTCCATATAGCAGATGTTATAAGGACAAGCGATCATATGCATTACTTGTTATTCGAACTCGCCAATAAAGATAATAGTGGGGTATATCATAGAATAGATTTGCAATAAAATGTTAATTATATCCAAGTCAAAACAGAACAAGCACTTAAAAGATAGTATATGTATATACACGAATCGATTTAACGGAGTCCATGACTTTCAAATTTACGATGGAAAATGACAGGGTTTTATATTTTATGTTTGTATGACTAATGAAACAAAAAGACTAGTTGACCAATGGTCTGTGGTCTTCACTTTAGCATGTACTGAGATGTAATTTTTGTTGGATAAGACAACATCAAAGGGCTTCCGAACTCGTTTTAAAATGCACGTGGTGTTTTGTTATGGTGAGGGACTTAATAAGGAGAACTAATTAACAATAATATTTAAAGGTATGGTCTGTGAAGTCCTTTATTCATTTGTTAATAAACACCAGTAGATATTGTAATGACAATAAGAGTTTATGCACATTGGCGCCCGCGGGATCTTTTACAAAAATGGGGAGGGGGGGGTCAGTCAGTCATGGCCGGAAGAGTTAGTATAGTGGGCAGTCTGAAACTAAAGCTAATATTTACTAAGCGTTTTGAACAGAATCTTGTGACATATTTTCAGCTTCATTTGCATGATTAAATATATATATATTGCAGTATGATATCCAGGGGGGTCACGTGACCCCCCTTGACCTATGCTGCGGGTGCCCATGCTTATGCCTCAATCATTATATTTTCTCACCAACAATTAGTCATTAATTTTTGTAAAAACAAAATGGGAATATGGTTATTTTCGATCTTTCTTGCAAATGTAAATCTTCTTAGTGGAAATTTTATGTCCGATAATTTAATGAATTTTTCAAATAATACAAAATGATACGTACAAAAAATTATGATACATTTAAATAATTATTATTTTGATAACTGGATTGTGTACGAAAAA
This sequence comes from Megalonaias nervosa, assembly GCA_016617855.1. Lineage (NCBI taxonomy): Eukaryota > Metazoa > Mollusca > Bivalvia > Unionida > Unionidae > Megalonaias > Megalonaias nervosa. The sequence continues at coordinate 8,665 of JAECUM010051715.1, read as the reverse complement.
TTAAAGGGTACAAAAAAATACATGAAATACGGTAATTACACATCTCACAATGGGGGCCCCGAGTGGCTGAATGGTCTAAAGCGCTCACCATTATGGATCACTGCCATCTCACCTCTTTCTGTATGGGTTCAAGTCTCGCATTTGGCAAATGTGGGTATGTGAGAAAGCTTGCCAGTAGCTTCTCGTGGGTTGGTGGTTCTTTCCGAGGTTTTCCTGGGTTCTTCCTCCACCATTAATACTGGCCGCCATGTATAGCCTATCTTGTGCTGAAAAATGGCATTAAACCCTACAACAACGTCTCAGTGTTCAGAAATAACAGTGTCTAAGCAACAAAAACTTATGCTTTCATGTCATAATCTTCCATTTCCAAGCAAATTTTGATATCGACTCAATGTATATGACTTTGGTATCAAACACCAACTTCTATAATGTCTACAAGATGACAAGACTTATCAACTGAAGTGACAACACACCAATGAGTCTGATGTGCATTGAAACAAAGGTTTTTAAATTCTGCAAAATGCCACAAATTACCCAATATTTTGTAACACAAAACAGTTCTACCTTGGATTAGAATTAAATTCATGAATACAGTGTACTTACTCATATTTAGAGAGTAGTAAATGAATAAGAGATTATATACAAGTCAACATCTGTATTAGTTGTTTCATTATTCTCATGTACATTTTTCCCATCCTCAATACTTACTACTTGTAGAGGAGCTGGCAGAGAGAAATCATTCTATTCTCCGCTCAAGAGTGGATGAGGATGGCGATGGTGTTGTCCCTCTGGATGCAGCTAAATATAAAATAATAATCACTAGTCATTAATTGCAGTAAAATAGAAACAAAGAAATCAGCCTAGACTTTTTGGCATGTAAACTAAATGCACACTGGTCACAATGACCATTGTATATTAGGCAGTGATACAATATATCACAAAATGTGTTCATTTTGAACAAAACATCTAATTTCATATATACAACATGAATAAGTACTCCTAAACACATCTTATTAAAGAGACAGATAAATAAATGTAATTTATACATACTTTTGATAAGGAATTTCCAATTGTGACATGGTATAAAAAGCAATTGATAAAAAGAGACCAGATAAACTAAATAGAACATACCAGCTGGGAAAGAGAAAATCTTAGAGTCTGCAAAATACTCTTCCATTTCAGGAGGTTTTTGAAGAGATGGCTGGCCGGAAAGAGTAGAAAATTTTGACAATGTTTCCACTTGAGGTTTTCATTTTTTTTCAGCCCTTCGTCTTCATCTTCATTTGAATTATTAATGAGAACATGTAAATACTGTGTGAGTTCTTGATTACATTGAATCTTTGCGATATACATGGTATGCAGAACAATTGCTAACAATCTAACAATATCCACCATTTTTTAATCAAGCTGGTGAATTTTCACCATGAAATGCACCCAAATGCAGTGAATAATCCTGGATTGAAGACAAAATAATGTACAGAAATGTGCAATAAATGAGGCCGAGCTCCAGACAAAACAAATATATGTGATTTATCTTGGTTTCATAATTACTTTTCTTGTGCTATGCATTTTACCAATGCAAATTACATTTTGAATTAAATGGTAGAATCAAGATATGTATATCATAAGATTACTAATCTTCAGCTTTCCAATTAATGCTAAACACAAGTATCAAGTCATGGATTTAGTCTCTCCCCACCAATAAATGCATTACTGAGTAATCTACATATATTCAGCTTGGATGCATATTTTTAAAATCTGTAACCACAGCAAGCCATAATTAAAACAATGGGATTTTGTTTTCTGATCTTAAAAGTATATTGGACACCATCCATGTATGTATGTATAAAAAGTAGATAAGCCTCCTGCAATAAGTCTTTTTACAGTAACAAGAAAATTTATTTGATTTACATAATGGCAGACCAGTAATGCAGACTTGAATGTTGATCCCTTAACATCTGCAAGATTCTTTCCATAAACAATACCACAGTGTCAAGCATCACATTATAAAGAAGCAAGTAAAGGCTAGATAATTCTCCAGTATATACTGACCATCGCCATTCTCCTCGTCAGACCAATTTATGTAGCACTGAGGTCTTTTCTTTGGCCTGGGTTTGTGCTCCTCGTCCGATACAACATTAGATGTCTCTTCTGCTTGTTTGGCTTTAAGTAATGCCTTCTGATAACATTCTGAATTAAAAAAGTCCTACAGTTATTTACATGGTGCCGACTTCATTGCTTTATTTCATGAATATTGTGCCTACTATGAAAGGCTATATAAGTCTTTAAATATTGCCATATTTGTACTTAAAAAAAAATTCCAGGAAGTTTAATTTTTCAAATTCTTGTTTAAGAGAACTTTAAATGCAAAAGTAAATGCCAAAGTACCTATATATCTTATAAATCTGAAATTACTGTCTTAAAAGAAACAATTAAATTTCTCACTTTTATCTTACCTGTTGTGACAAAGATCCTGACTTTGTATTTTGTCCATTTTTCCTTTTCTGGCAGTTCACCCTTTTTTACATGCTGAGCAGCATTAAACCGGGGCCAATAGCTGTACAGACCCTGAAAATATATAGTAGCAAATAGTAGCCAGTTTACCCATCATCTGTTACACTGTATAGAAAGTCACCATTGCTCAATTGGTACAGCACTGGACTCGTAATACAAGGGTTACAGGTTAGATACCTGCCCATATCATAACCCTCTGAGTGTCCTTGGAAAAGGCAAATTCAAGTTCCTCAGCATGATATAGTCAAGAATATACTCAACGTGCCATTAAAACCATCTAAAAGGTCTAGATATCATTAATATCAACAAAAACAATGCAATTACATTCTTTCATAGGTAAATGACCCACAATTCATTGAAATGATATTGGCTTTGTTTTTGTTTTAAATAGTTTGAAATACATGAAAGTATGTTTCAACATCTGGAATACACATATAAATAATATAGATGAAACAGTATTCAAAAGTACTGGCAAATATCCATACCTGATCAGTATTTTCAATCCATGACTTGGGAACAACTTCCACTGCCTTTTCTTCAAGGAATTCTATCACAACATATTCTATGTCGCTCATCCTGTTCGAAAAATAAAGCAACAACTTGTAAAACACTGATACTAATATGCTATGTTCGGCTTTCCTTGCTCACATGCTTTAACATATGTTTAGAAAACTTCACAATAAAATCTATAATAAAGAGTGAAAGTCAATCACTATTAGCAAAAGCACTTCATCATCAGCATCTGAAACACAGTTAATTATTAGTCATATCTAAATGAAGTCATTCGTAACTAAACATGCATTTTCTCCCTTTCTTTACTATTCTTCCTTTTTTTATTTCCATAGTAGGTTCCACCTCTGTATCAACAAATTCAAAAACAAAACATCCAACTTCCTACATATTCCAATACTTCAAAATGCAAACAAATAACTTGACTGGTTGGCTATTTGTAAAGACATATCATGGTCACCTGTTCTCATTAAGAATGATAAGCTGCGAAAGATGATGAATAAAAACATACATAAAATAAACATGATAGAGCAACATGCAACAAATACCTTATCTGCTCATGTCGAGTCAGGTTTAACACAAACAACATAGACCATGATCTGACATTGCATAATATTGCTGGCAGATTGGGGTTTTTATTTTTCCTCTCGCGAGGCTGAAAAAACTGTACAGAACCTGGTCTGCCTGTGCATTATGCAACAGCAGATCTGGGACTATCGAGTTTGTAATTGGTTCTGGCTTACGCAAAAGTTCTATGCAGATTCAGAGCTGATTCTGGCTTTTACACAAGTATACATGGCATGCTGAGCTCTATGCTGTTTGTAGCTGGATCTGGCTTATAAAAGTGTATATATGGTATGCTTCGAAATGGAGAACTCTGACTCTCCTGCATAAAAACACACAACTTTTATTGAATTTCTAAGAATGAGAATTAAAGCGAAAGTTTAAATTACATATGAGAATATACAGTGTTGCAAAAAAAAGGAATCAAAACTATATGCGAGAGTATACAATGTTACAATAAAACAGGAATCAAAACTGTATATGAGAGTATACAATATTACAATAAAACAGGAATCAAAACTATATACCTGATCTTTCCATGTTACAATAAAACAGGTATCAAAACTATATACAATGTTATAATAACATCTTAAAAAAGTTGTACATATTAACCATGAAAATCTTTTAGAACATACTAATACAAATAATGTGAGAAGAAAAAATTAATTCACATAATTCACATCCTGTGCACTTAAGATATTAAAATTAAGCTAATTTCAAGAGGTTAATATCATCACAAGTGCACATGGATGATAGCATAAATAATATCCCCATCCTGTGCATATACAGAAGAGTTAACCCCCTTTGCCTATGTTGGGAACTCTATATCTCTCAATATTGTCATACACATCTCAAGACCATATGCAATATCGGGACTGTAGACCAGTTTACCAATAAAGTAACGTGGCAATGGTACATCAGACATATATGGTGTTAGGTTTGGATAAAATGATGTTCTAGGGTGGATTTGAGCAGTTTCCTCAGTCTCATAAGGCACATTAGTATGGAGACATGGATTTCAAAGCAGCTATCTTTATGCAAGTTTAGGGGAGAACAACAGAGGGCATGTGATAGGATCATATAAAATATACAGTCATTTATAGATGTCTTAATTTTCAAAATACCGTGAACTGCATTTTGGCATCTGTTATTATAAGCATACTTTTATTCATGTTGTGAATTTTTAAATACTGTATTCTCATTTCAAGCACAGTGGCCATAAGTTTGTCATTTTTGTTCTCAAAAGCCACTATCATTACAAATACCTTAGCAAAATACATAAACAACTTCTGGATATAAAAAATGAACCAAACATTTGCACAAAAGTAAAAACCCTGATCAAGGCCAAAACCTGATTGAAATCCTACATAAAATCCACTTGAGAATTACATCACTGCGATGCCCAGTATAACAAAATTCCTATGATCCAAACTGTAGCTTATTCCACCGAACAGCAGCTTATTCCAACAAACTGTAACTTATTCTATCAAACTGTAACTTATTCCACCAAACAGTAGCTTATTCCATCAAACTCTAACTTATTCCACCAAAATGCAGCATATTCCACCAAACTGTAGCTTATTCCAACCAAAATGTAACTTTCACCAAACTGCAGCTTATTCCACCAAACTGAAACTTACTCCACCAAACCATAACAAACTTCAACTTATTCTATCCAATGTAACATATTTCACCAAACTTAACTTGTTCTACCAAACTAACTTATTCCATCAAACTAACTTACTACACCAAACTTAACAGATTCCAATATGAACAATTTCTGGTTGTAAAAAATCTGAATATTCTACCTTAAAGGTTGATACTATCATGTGAGAACAATCTACAGTTAAACCTTTCAAGATTGACACCTCAGTAAGGCAAAATCTTCTTAAAAAGTGAACTACGTTTCTGATCCATAATTTATCCCTTAATTTCAATAAAATTCATTCAGTAAAACTAAATCAATTTACTCTGAAAACTTAAACAAAATGTCTGATCCCATGTCATAATGACACTCCAGTGAACCACATCAAATCAAACCTTTTCGAGAAAATGGATCGACAATGGATCTGAAATAAAGTCGAAGGCCATAAAACGTGCACTTGATATTTAACTACATGTACTTGTATGGAAACAAAATTAAAATAATGAACTGCATACATTTCTTAAGAAAGTAATAATAAGCATGTGTATATATATATGTATATATATATATATATATATATATATATATATAGCCAAGTGGACAAAACTCACCACATTAATAAACATGTATATGTATTTATAAATATGTACAAGTGGACAAAATTGATCTCACCATATTTTCTTGATGAAAACAGAAAATCTCTAAACCAAAAACTTCTTAGGCCTGAGGTTTTGATTTAGTCCTGAGGATTTTTATCTGCAGACATTTTACTGCAAATAACAAATATGAACAAAGTCCTTGTTGCTGTACACATTCAATGAGTCTACTGAAATTGGCCTCAGTTTTATCCTGGTTGCTATGGCATTCAAAGAGTCTACTGAAATTGGCCTCAGTTTTATCTTGGTTGCTGTGACAGTCAATGGGTCTATTGAAACTGACCCCAGTTTTATCTTGGTTGATGTACACATTCTGTGAGTCTGTTGAAATTGATGTTTTTATTTTATGTTACAATTACTTCATCAAGCATGAGTCTGTATTTTTTATTACAAACAATGCTAAATTGCCACATGCATTTAGGTAGTTATCTACTATGCTCTGTCTATTCATCAGCAGTTCTATAAAATCAAAAACTTTTAGCTCCATTTTTACACATTCAACTCCATCTTTACACACACAACTCAACCTTTACACATTTTACTCCATCTTCTCAAATTCATCTCCATCTTTGACATTTATTACACATTCATCTCCATCTTTGACATTCAACTCCATCTTTGACATTCATTACACATTCATCTCCATCTTTGACATTCAACTCCATCTTTGACATTCATTACACATTCATCTCCATCTTTGACATTCAACTTCACCTTTGCCATTCAACTCCATATTTACACATTCAACTTCATGTTCATACATTCAACACCATCTTTATTACATTTTCAAATTCATCTTTATACATACTGTATACCTACTTAACTATTACTTGTGGCTATATGGTGAAAAATTGACTGAGATTAGATAAATGTCTGTCAAGTTAAAACAATGTTGCATGGTTCTATAAAGTTGTTTAAATTTTCTGTTTGACCATGTTTGATGGTTTAAATGCACACTGATCAATCTTAAATATTATGAGAAAGGTCTTTGATATCATCTCATTTCTATTTCTCACAACAAAATAATAAGCACAAGTACATAAAATTCAAAGTGCCAATTTACATTATGACAAAGTAAATCAATTGACATTAACAAAAAAATAACTGTATTAAATTTTTCTTATATTTTTTACTTCATTTATTCTTCATCCAAGATATAGAAACCTATTACTCATGTGTCTTCAATACATTGGTCTCTCACAATTAAGCCCTTAATATAATGCTGCCCATCTTATTATGCATGCATCATCATGGTTTTATCACTGCTACCTGATTTCACTTTTCTTAGTTCTTGGCTCATTAGAATCAATTAAAATCTTAATTCAGACCATAAAATACTATATTTTTGTGTTTTTAAGCATCTATCAGCACACAGCCTTGTCAGAACATCCCTCAATATAAGGTTTATAAGGTTACAGAATTGGCTGCTTGATATTTACCTTTAACACATTTCTGGTTATACTATGTTGAAGAAATGACAGGTAAGTGTCTTTTCCAAGGACACGTGGAGGTGACCAATGCAGACTAGCCAGAGCAGGTATCAGGCCCACAACCTTTGGATTATGAGTTTAATGCTCTACCAACTAAGCCAACACAGCTTGCACTTTACCTGACAACATAGTAAAACCTGTCTTAAGACACCACTGCTATGAGAGACCAAATGTCTTCTGAGACCAAGATCGCCACACAAAGATTTATTAATTATATAGTGTTATGGCCCATTACGAGACCACCTTTTTTGAGAGACCATTATTTTTTTTGGCAGAAGGGGTGGTCTTTCAAGACTGTTTCTACTGTAAATACATATTAATGCCTCAAATGCCTCTGTTTCTGCAAGAATCGAAAACTTCACATTTGTAATCAAGTCACAGGAAGCAATAAAAATATAAACATAATATTTAGATCAAACTGTTTCTTTTTGAAATGCTAAGTAACAAATTTTCATGTAATTATAGGTTACATAAACATAGGAATATGTTTACAGGTCATACAAATCAAGCACATAAACAAGGGAATGATAAGTAAAGGTGCAGTCAACTTTCAGTAGGATTTCAATTCTCTCTTGTATGATCTATTTAGAACACACGAGCCCACACATGCATACAGTTAATATTGTGTACTTATTACCTAGTGTTACGTATATGTAATTAAACTGCTTGTGTGTTAGTTTTAAAATTCTTTTTATTTTATTTTTGTTTCATTACATTTTATTGTAATGATTATTGAAAAGATTCAAAATTCTTTTGCAGTAATTAGATATTTTCTTTTACTAAATGTTATTTATTTAAGACATAAAAGTGTTACATGGGAATTATTTTTAGTTAGCCTAGTTCGTCTTGGGCTGGCAATAATGTAAACAGGCAGTTAAAATGATTGGTCAGTAAGAGACCACATGACCCATCTCGCGAGACTTGAAATGATGTTTTTGGGGTTTAAATATGCATTCTTATTATTCTTCTGGCAGAGTCGTTTTAACATCTTGAAGGAACAAGGTGTTTCTTTTTATTTGTTGCCAGATTGTTTTTCATCTGATTTTTGGATTTAATAATTTATTCTCCTGGAAACTCAACAAGTTGACTTTCTTATAAAAAATTCTGAAAGATATTCATGGAAATTTATTCTGGAATTATTTGGAAACAAAGACTGAGATTCAATTGAGGAATTGTTGATATTCGTACATTGGACCACATCTGACGCCATCGCCTTCCATATTTGTACGTCGTCGAGATTCGAACCTGGATTCTAATAGAACTATTTAGTGATAGGACTTGTGTTT
>JAECUM010051714.1:0-15199 GCA_016617855.1 Megalonaias nervosa | reverse complement strand
AAATAAAATTAAAAAAGTCAATCAGGTCAAGCAGAAATGAACTCAATTCGGGACAAGGTCAAGTCCAGCAAACAATGTTACATTACAATAACATGTAATGAAATGAAAAAAATTAAAAACTAACAGACAAACAATTACATTAAATATACATAACACGTAGTTTTGCACAATGTAAAACTCTTCTATTTCGGAGGTATGTAAATCATGCTTGCAGTTCGCAATCCCATAATGTATAAACATAAGTGATTGGTCAGGTTTTCATTACTGAAAGAAGTGTTGGCTACAGTACATGTACCACTAAGGTTAATTAATATGAGATTATTATCTATCAATGTCGATGTTTACAGGAAATGGGTCAGCAATGATGTAATGCAGTTTTGGGCTTCACACAGTGACAGAGTTCTTTTCTTTGATTACGACTGGACGTAATTGTAAAGAGTATAACAGGGACAGCATAGACTAAATATAGATATTGTGGCTGAATTTTAGGACTGCTTACTGTTCTCCAGTACTCCTCCAAGCTAAGCTGACCCTTAGGATGAAGTTCCTGTGTTGGACTTGACGTGTAATCCTGAGTCTGATATTCCCTAAGCCAGTGGGTTTTTTTTTCAGCATTGGGAGAAAGTTTGTGTTTTGGCATTGTGATGTGAACTGAACAAAAATATATATGAGCTGTCCTTAAATATTACTCTAAAAACATCTTGAACAATTCCTTAATGATTAAAGAATGCAAAAACTCCCTCACTGGTTTCTGTGATGTGGGGATGTGTAAAATTTCCATCTTTTTATAATACGTTTTTGTAAATATCTTTCATTTTACAAACATGGTAGATTCCAATTATCAAACAATATTTGTTGTAGACTGCCTTTAAAATGGTATATTTGACTAACTGCCAATAGATTCACACACACACACACACACACACACACACACACACACACACACATAATTAACAAATACCATGCACAGTATATTATTATTATTATTATTATTATTATTATTAAGATTGTTTCATGTGCTCTGTAGAACAAAATCATAATTATGGGACTCTGTTGTTCTCTACCAAAGTTATGTTCCATACAAGATTACTGTATCCTGCTCACTTTAATCCATCCTTTAAATAAAATCATATACACCATTTTAGTTTCTTCACACACTAAAAATATCTGGATTAGTCAGTTGCTCAACTTGCCAAGATCATAAGACAGTTTGTTTATGTGAGAAGCCTTTGAACAGAAAATAAAAAGCCATATATATTCATTGCTACCCATGAACCAAAACTTCACCTGCCTTTACAGACATATTTTGAATAATGACCCTAGTGAAAAGGGATGTAACTCAACTTTCTCAAAGATCTTCAGAGATAGCTTTAATTCATAGGCAGATAGATGCGATGTCAAACTATACCTGTCACACTGGCACAAAAGGTGACTTCTGTTTCTGATAACACAACTACTTTTCATTCTTCTCAGCAAACAAACTGCTTCAACCCTTTGCCTAATGATAAAAACTGCTTAGATTTCGAAATTGACATCTTGACACCTTTTCACAGGTGAACATGACTGCAGTTACAAATGCAAGTAAGAAAAGAAATGTTAGCACTTTGATTCCCATGATACTCCTTTATTTAAACAATGCCTTTGTCATGAAGTAAAAATTTGGTTTCCATAGACTGAACAGTCAATGTAGATATGCTATGGTGACCACATAAATCATTGTTATTATATGCTCTGGTGACCAAAGAATGGATGTGACCATTACATATTGGACATTTATATATAAATTGGCAGGGGGGTGTATTAGAATGGCCATTATGAATAGGTAGTCGCTGAGTAAAGGTGACCACTAGGACAGTTTTTGACTATATATACATACATATCTATATACACATACATATGCGTGTGTCTTGATTTGCTCTGGTTTGGTGCTTTATGACTCAGAAACACAAGTAGGTTTTTCATTACAGAGTCAATTGGAATAAAGTGCCATCCTGTAGCTTCAGCTTGTTGTGATGGTAGAGACCGCTCCGGTGGCCTAATGGTTAGAGAGGCCTCCTCAGATGCAGGAGGTCATGGGTTCAAACCCTGGCTGACTCATACCAAAGACATACACAAATGGTTCTAACAGTTGCCTCGCTTGGCGCTCAGCATTACGAGGTTAGTGTTAGGACTGGTCGGCCTGGTGTTGGGATAAATGTGACTGGGTGGGACATGATGCTACATGTCTGCAGCATGATGACCCAGTGCCAGACATCGCTATAAACTGCCACACTGTTGACATTATAGCGACATGACTGAAAAAAATGTTAAAGCTACTTTTAAAATCCAAGTCACACACACACATACACATACACACTGATGGTAGGATTCTAACGCACACCCTTTCAGTCAGGAGTCCAGCATGTTAGCCACTGAATCAGAACAGTTCCCGTTTAGGAAGTAAATAACTTGCACCAATATTAATATACAGTGTAGCAGAACTATGTGCTACAAGCTTTCTTTTTGAAGATACATTATAATATTCTACATGATAATAGCTCAATAAAAAGAATTGTCACCAGCATTGGAAGTGTTCAAGATAATGGTCATTTTAATCTTGTAAAAAAGATTTATAATCAAATAGATATGCAATTTACATTCAAAATTAAATGAAATTAATAAAGCACTTTGTAACATCAACACAGCAACTTGCAAGCTCTTGGATTCCATAAAACTGTATTTATTCCAAGTATAACTGATAGAAAAAGAATAGAATGAGGAAAATCACGAGGGGTTATTCTAGTATATATATATATATATATATATATATATATATATATAAAGGATGATCTAATTTACAAGCAATGCCTAGATTTAGAATGCATTGGTCTGGAAACTATTTGGCTTGAATTCTCATTTCCCCACATTAGGTCAGTAAATCTTTTCCACAAAGGAAGCATCAGTCAGCATTGTGTTAAGGTATTAGTTTACAATAACATAAATATAGTCAATATAGTCACTACAGTTCCAGTTTTATAAACAATTGATTGTTCATAGCACAAACCTTAATACAGTGGACAGTGTTAAAAATGGATATTGTTGGCATCTCCTGTGAAAATCCTTCTATAAATATCCTTTTATATAGCTGACATCTGCCTAACACAAAGTTGCATATGCTGTGCCCTTGCATGTCCAGATTTGCCTATCTAATATCAGATGAACAGATTTCAAAACCAGATTGTTTGACAGTTAACTATGATAAACTTTTTCCATTTGGTCATTTTACATCACAAGTTCACCCAACATTGGTTTCATAACTGAAATGATCTTGCTTCAGTCAGGTCAGAAAGAGTAGATAGTGATGGGTGTCCTAAGAGTAAAGTGGCAGCTTTGAATATTATATAAACTAAACAGTTTATGGGTGACTACATCTGGCTCAGATTTTAGTATATAGTTAATCATGTTCTCAGCTAAAATCCTTACATCTCAAGGTATGACATAACTCCAACTTTAGCAAAGAAATTTATTTAAAGGTTGGTAGCTTGTTCACTTCAGGTTGAGGTGGATTAGAATTACAATGCCCATGGTGTTTTTGTTAATACAGTCATTGCTTTATAAAAGAAGATTTTGTTACAATAAGACTTGATAATATAAATCATAAGTTATACTAGGCTGTAAATTACTAAATTTTCTGAGGGAGACAATCATTTTTCAATGGAGTGAAAAAAATATTTTTCACTGCCCATCGATAGACATGGATAACATTATAACCATAAAATTCAAAGTTATTCTTAGATACTTGTGTAGCTTTCTGGTGCCCTCCATTAATAACAAATTGAGTTCAAATCCAACAAGGTACAAATGTATTTTGTTTTCTTAATATGCTATTTTACTTTGAATTGAGAAGGAGAATTATGTAGCTGCTTGTATTTTCTGTGCAAATAATCACAAAACTCGGCAAACATAACCAATAAACCTATAACAGTGCGGGAGCCAGTAAGAAATCTGCTACTTCAATCTGTTAGTATATTTTGCTAGCCAATACATTTGAGCATAAATTAACAAGAAATTTGCTTGCTACAAGTGAATAATGGATACCTAGTCTTGAAAATAGTTTTCAACCCACTCAATGAAATGAGTCATTCACTCGTTTCAAGCAAATATCTATTTGACATTTAGATTTTTACCACAATCAATTTTGACAATGATGCCAAGTATTGGAATCAACACTTGGGTTGTATCAACCTTGACTTTTAGATTGGTGAAGCTAGCTGTGATTAAATGAATAGTTTTGTAGTGTATTTGTACAAAATAATTATTGATGACATGAAAGCCTAGTTTGCTGCATTAAATTATTACATACTGGATTCTGACCTTTTTAGTGCTGGATTTTCATTCTTATTTGATGTACTATTGGAGCAAATTTAGAAGAAATTTAGTTATCCCTAAGAAGAACCTTTGCTTTTTTTGGCACCTTGTCAAGTACAGTCATCACTGGACGAACTGTAAATCACATAAATTATACTGGCTTGGTATGTAAAGGACACTAGTCTACACAGAACACTTTTGTCACGTCCTTTACATAATGGCTTTAGTGTATCTTGAAACTATGAAAGTAAAAATAGTTAAGTTTTATGGTCCTAGACAAGAAGAGTTTATGGGATGGGCCATTGTCTGGCATCTGCTATTCATCCATAAATTAACACAAGTATGAGATTGCTTCTTGTTATAAACTACATGAAGGATTGCCATAAAAAATTACATACATTTATCCAAAGTCATTTTCCTAAATGAAAACTGCTAGTTCTCCTGAATGATTGGTCATATGAACATGGGTTTCCACTTCCTATGATGTCTCCGATTGGTCCTAAATGAAAAATTTGCTGATCTGACATTTAGAATCCAGGCCTCCACAGCAGCCATCTTGAAAATCTTATCACTACTCCTCCTGGAACTTTACCAGAAGACTTGTGATGTCTAGTGATCCTTAATTAAAACTGCTGATCTGACCTCCAGTAAGACTGCAATGGTGGCCATCTTAGAGATCTTGTTATCACTACCCCTCCTCATTGCTTCATCAAATCAGTATGGTCTTTTCGCTACAACATGTGTGATGTCAAGTGATCCTACATGAAAATAGTGCCAATCAAACAAACAGTATAACCACAATAGCAGCCATCTTGAAAATCTTCTCTTTCTAAACAGAAAGTCATATCACAACAAGACTTCTTATGTCTCTGTGGTTATAAATAAAATTGTGCCAATGTGACATCAAATATGGCCACAATCTTGTTACTGCTACTCCTTCTTGATAGATGGTCATATCAACATGATTTTTTTAACCAGTTTTATTATGTCTGCTAGTTGGTTCTAAATAAAAATGGCACTGGTCTGACATTCACTATGGATGCCAGGATACTTCTCCTAAATGGAAAGGCATATCAACAGGGTCTTTTTACAGAAGGCATTTTTATATTACTGGTTGGGCCTAAATGAAAAGGATGCTAATCTGACATGCAGTATGGCTCTATTGAAAGTCTTGTGATCATTTCTAACCCAGAATGGATAGTCATATTGACATGGAATTTTCATCTTAGACTTCTAGTGATATTTAATTGGTCAGAAATAATGATGGTACTGATCTGACATTCAGTATGGCCACAACAACAGCCTGTTTGAAAATCTTGTATTGCTTAAGAATATCAGAAATGTTTCAGCACTTTGCATTTAAAAATAAGTCTTGTCTTGGATTACTGGAAATTCTTTTCAGACAGTGTCAATCATTTTGAAGGACTATTGTTGGATGGAAATTACAAGAATGATCAATGTTGAATAAGAGTTTATTGTTTTTATTAGACATGGCAATGAAGCAGTTGTCTTGTTTGCGTGTATTACCCATGGGTGCACAAACTAATATTTAAACCTACTTAACAAGCCACTAATCTCAAGTAATTAGAGGACTAGAGTCAATAAAACAGGCATTATATTTAGTATGCAACATGAAGGGTATGTTTTAGCTGCCAGTGTGTTTACCCTTGTTTCTTCTTTGTACATATTGCAAGTTAAAATCGTGAAGAAACCCTAAAGAGTGTGAATATGAGTGAAAGTAGTTTATTGATAATACACTGGCAAGAATAAACTACTTAGATGTATGATAATAGGACAAGCTGTTATTCTCTCCTGTGTGTGTGTGTGTGTTTGTGTGTGTGTGTGTGTGTGTGTGTGTGTGTGGAATTGACAAGAATGTTGCTTAGAATGACCCTCTATTTGTTGCATGAATATCTTTCATGTTAAGTGAGTGAACCTGTTAGATCAGTATTCACAAAAAGTGTATAGAAAATGAAAACTAATTAAACATTATTAAACTCCTTGGACGTATTTAATAAGATACTTTCAATGGTATATTACTGTAAACATTACTTCTAAAGTTTGACAAAACTTGTCTTGAAGCTTTTGAGGATCAATTCAGACATAGAATTTCACCACACAGAATTAATAAACATTGATGAAAAATATTGGATGTGGATAAATCCATTGTACATGTTGGAATAAGATCCAGTTACAATTGTGCATAAGGAAACACTGCAAGTCTGTAGATTTTTTTTGCTACAATTCTATCAGTAGGAACTGACAGTTGAGTGGTTCTTCCTCTCCTTATGCTTACAAATGTTCCAACTCATTTTCAGATGCAGACTCAAGAACTTACAAGGGGTGAGGAGACTTTGGTCGAAGTCACTCCATTGTTTGACCTCCCTGATCCCCTGTCAGACCCCTCACCATTGTTAGGGACAGTTGCCGATGTGGAGGGAGCTTTCAGTGGGGAAGGAAAGGTTTGTCTGGAGCCTTTTCAAGGCTCTTTCTTCCAGGTGGTTGAGCTTCGGAGTGTAAGTCTGTCTGCATGGAGAGTGGTTCCTGTGCATATTCTTGTGTGTATGCATGTGTTGGTGTGTTGTGTTTGTCTCGTGTGTCTTGTGTTGTCCCACCCTGCTCTGACCTGTGCCGATGCTGTCTTGTATTGTCCTATGTCTTGTCATGCTGTGCCGTCACATCATGTTTTCAGTGTGTCATGCCTGTGTCTACTGTGTGTTGTGTATGCCTGTGTCTGTGGTGTGTTATGTCTGCCTGTGTCTGTGAGGTGGTGTCATGTTTGCAGTGTGTTGTGTCTGCTGTGTGTCATGTATGCCTGTGTCTGCAGTGTGTTGTATCTGCCTGTGTCTGCAGTGTGTTGTCTGCCTCTGTGGTGTGTCATGTCTGTGTTTTGTCATGTCTGCTTGTGTGTGTGGTCTGTCATATATGCCTGTGTCTGGTGTGTCATGTCTGCATCTGCAGTGTGTGTTGTGTCTGTCTGTATCTGCAATGTATTGTCTGTGATGTGTCATGTCTCTGTTGTGTTGCATCTGTCTCTGGCTGCATTGTTGTTTGCCTGTGTCTTTCTTCCAGGCTGTGGACACTGGGTGTATATGTCTGTCTGTAAGGAGATTGGTTTCGGTGTATATTCTTGTGTGTATGCATGTATTGGTGTGTTATGTTTGTCTTGTGTGTCTTGTGTTGTCCCACCCTATTCTATCCTGTGCCCTGCTGTCTTGTATTGTTCCATGTCTTGTCATGCTGTGCCATCTTGTCTTGTTGTGTCTGCAGTGTGTCATGCCTGTTTCTGTGGTGTATTCTGTGATGTGTCATGTTTGTGTTGTGTCATGTCTGCCTGTCGGTGTGGTCTGTCATATCTGCCTGTGTCTATGGTGTGTAATGTCTGTGTCTGCAGTGTGTTGTCTGTGATGTGTCTTGTCTGTTTTGTTGCATCTGCTTGTCCCTGCATTGTTGTTTGCCTGTGTCTTTCTTCCAGGATGTGGATGTTGGGTGTGTATGTCTGTCTGTATGGAGATTGATTCCTGTGCATATTTTTGTGTGTATACATGTATTGTTGTGTTATGTTTGGTGTGTTTTGTATTGTCCTGCCCTGTTCCATCCCGTGCCATGTTGTCTAGTATTATCCCCTGCCTTGTCATGCTGTGCCACTTTGTATTGTCATGACTGCAGTGTGTTGTCTGTGATATGTCCTGTCTCTGTTGTGTTGCATCTGCCTGTGGCTATGTTGTTTTCCTGTGTCTGCAGTGTGTTGTATACTATATGCTACAAGACAAGATGGCACAAACATGGCAAGGAACAGGACAAGATGACACCTCATGGAATGGGAAGGAAACAGAAAAAAACAAGACAAAACATATGTGACTGTCTTGTTTGCATGTTTGTGGTGTGTGTTGTGTGTGCAGGGCCTTTTGATGAAAATCAAATCTTGATAAATACTATTGATAGGGCCTTTTTGAACAAAAATCAAATCTTGAAAATTAATATTGATAGGACCTTTCTGGACAAAAATCAAATCTTGATAAATAATATTGATAGGGCCTTTTTGGGCAAAACTCTAATCTTGATAGATAATATTGATACTGCCCTTTTAACCAAAATCATATATTAATAAATAATATTGATAGTGCCTTTTTGGACAAAACTCAAATCTTAATAAATAATATTGACAGGGCTTTTTTGGACCAAAATCAAATATTAAGTAAATAATACTGATAGGGCCTTTTTGGACAAAATCAAATTGTGATAAGTAATACTGATAGGGTTTCTTTCGGCAAGAATCAAATCTTGATAAATAACATTGATAGGGCCTCTTTCAACAAAAATCAAATTTTAATAAATAATATTGACATGGCCTTTTTGGACAAAAATCAAATCTTAATAAACAATATTGACAGGGCCTTTTTGGACAAAAATCAGATATTAATAAATAATATTGATAGGGCCTTTTTGGACAAAACTCTAATCTTGATAGATAATATTAATACTGCTCTTTGGACAAAAATCAAATATTGATAAAAAATGATAGGGCCTTTTTCGACAAAAATCAAATCTTGATAAATAATATTGATAGTGTCTTTTTTGAAAAAATCAAATCCTGATAACTAATAATGATATGGTGTTTTTGGACAAAAATCAAATCTTAGTAATTAATATTGACGTGGCATTTATGAACCAAAATTAAATATTTATAAGAAAGATTGATAGGGTCTTTTTGGACAAAATTCTAAGCTTGATAAATAATATTGATAGGGCCTTTTTCAACAAAAATCAGATGTTGATAAATAATACTGACAGTGCCTTTTTGGACAAAAATCTAATATTGATAAATAATACTGACAGTGCCTTTTTTGACAAAAATCTAATATTGATAAATAATACTGACAGTGCCTTTTTTGACAAAAATCTAATATTGATAAATAATACTGACAGTGCCTTTTTGGACAAAAATCTAATATTGATAAATAATACTGACAGTGCCTTTTTGGACAAAAATCTAATATTGATAAATAATACTGACAGTGCCTTTTTGACAAAAATAAAATCTTGATCCATAATATGCAGAGAGCATTTTCGGACAAAACTCAAATCTTGATAAATAATATTGATAGGGCATTTTCGGACAAAACTCAAATCTTGATAAATAATGTTGATAGGGCATTTTCGGACAAAACTCAAATCTTGATAAATAATGTTGATAGGGCATTTTCGGACAAAACTCAAATCTTGATAAATAATGTTGATAGGGCATTTTCGGACAAAACTCAAATCTTGATAAATAATGTTGATAGGGCATTTTCGGACAAAACTAAAATCTTGATAAATAATGTTGATAGGGCATTTTCGGACAAAACTCAAATCTTGATAAATAATGTTGATAGGGCATTTTCGGACAAAACTCAAATCTTGATAAATAATGTTGATAGAGCCCTTTTGGACCAAAATCAGATCTTGATAAATAATATTGTTAAGGCCATTTTGGACAAAAGTCACATCTTGATAAATAATAATGATACGGCTTTTTTGACAAAAATCATATCTTGATAAATAATATTGACAGGGCCTTTTTGGACAAAAATCGAATCTTGATAAATAATATTTACAGGGCCTTTTTATATAATAGTGAAATCTTGATAAATAATACTGATAGGATCTTTTTGGACAAAATCAAATATTGATAAATTATACTTATAGGGTCTTTTTGGAGAAAAACCAAATATTGATAAATAATATTAATAGGGACTTTTTGGACAAAAATCAAATATTAATAAATAATATTGATAGGGCCTTTTTGGACAAAATTCAGATATTGATAACTAATATTGATAGGGTTCCTCTTGACAAAATCAAATATTAGTTACTAATAATGTGTTGTATTCACAATTTGACTCAGCTCACCTTGTCTTACCCTTGCCTAATGTCTAGCCTTGCTTAGTATACCTAACCTTGTGTGGTCTCGCGTTGCATCAGTAGGACACCATGTTTTGTTTTGTGTTTTCATTTTGCCTTGCGTAGTCCTTGCCTAATGCCTTGCCTTGCATTTTTAGCCTAGCCTTGCATAGCTTCACATTGTATCATGAGGTCATCTTGTCTTTAATTGTTCTCATTTTGCCGTGCCTCACCTTGCATAGTCCTTGCCTAATGCCTTGACTTCCTTAACATACCCTAGCCTTAAGTAGTCTCATGTTGCGTCGTTATGACACTGTGTCTTGTTCTGTATTTTCATTTTACTTATCCTCACTGAGTGTAGCCTTTGCATAATAACTTGCCTTACGTAGTTCAGCCTAGCCTTGCGTAGCCTCATTTTGCATCATTTGGCTACCTTGTCTTTTATAGTTTTCTTTTTTTGCCATGCCTCCCCTTGCATAGCCCTTGCCTAATGCCTTACCTTGCTTAGAATACTCTAGCCTTGTGTGACCTTGCATTGTGTCAGTACAACACCAGGTTTTGTTTAGTAGTTTCATTTTGCCTTGCATAGCCCTTGCCTAATGCCTTGCCTTGCATTGTTTAGCCTAGCCTTGCATAACCTCACATTGCATTGTGAGGCCATCTTGTCTTTAATGGTGTTCTTATTTTCCCATGCCTCACCTTGCATAGTCCTTGCCTAATGCCTTGCCTTGCTTAGCATAACCTAACCTTGTGTGACCTTGTGTTGCGCTGTTACTACACTGTGTCTTGTATTTTTATTTTCCCTTGCCTCACCTTGTGTATCCCTCACCTAATACTTTGCCTTGCCTTGTTTAGCCTAGCCTCGCATAGCCTCTCATTTAGCCTTGTACACTCTTGTGTTGTGTTGTTAGGTGACCTTTTCTTTTATCATCTTGTTTTCCATTGTGTCACTTCGTATAGGCCTCACCTAATGCATAGGCTTCCTTGCATCATCTCACGTTGTGTAGTTAGACCACCGTTTATTGTATCGTATTATCATTTTGCCTTGTCTCACCTTGCATAGGCCTTGTCTAGTGCCTTGCCTTGCTTAGTGAACCCTAGCCTTGTGTAGCTTCACGTTGCTTCATTATAGGTCACCTTTTATCATATAGTGTTATTTTTAATTGCCTCACCATGGAATATTTCAAGGATATGGACACACCATGTTTTGAATAATGGAAAATGTTCATGTGACATTACCTGGCAGTTATACCCTTCCTCAAACTGGACGACACATTAAATCAATGGATTCCTAAGTCAGATGTACACAATTTCTTGCAAGGGACATAGTTCTAACATATCCAGTAATCATATTCTTCTTGAATTATTTTCAGAATTGCATGGATACTGTGCAGCCTCTTCAGGGTGGAATGGAACATTTTTTTCAAGGACACAAGAGAACACATTTTTCAAAGATGGAATCTCTTGACATCGCGAATTCCTGTTATTCCCTTCTTCAGAGTGGAAGACGCATCAAGTTATTGGATTTCTAGGAGAAATGTGCACATTTAATTGCAAGGGACGTAGTTTATCATATGCGCTATTCATATTCTACTTGTCAGATTATTTTTCAGAACTGCATGCATGATAGGCTTGCTGTTCAGGATTAAATGGAACATTTCTTCAAGGACACACAGAGACTTCCTTCCTTCTGTGATGGAAAGTGTTGATGTTAAGATTGATTTTCAAGTTGTTCCCTTCCTCAGAGAGGAAGACACATTAAGTTATTGGATTTCTAAGACAAATGTGCACACTTTATTGCAAGGGACATAGTCTTATTTATGTGTTAATGATATTATTTTGTGTGATTATTTTCAGAACTCTTTGTATGAAGGCTCTTCAGGATCAGATGGAAAATTTCTTCACATACACACACACAGTCGTTTCTTTCAACAATGGAAACTCTTGACATCAAGATTGCCTCTGTTATTCCCTTCCTCAGAGAGGAAGACGCATTAACTTAATGGATTTCTAGCACAAATGTGCAGACTTTTTGTGAGGGATCTAGTTTTATTATATGCGTTAATCATAATTCTCTTGTTGGAATATTTTCATAACTCTTTGGTTGGTATGCAGTCATGATCAGATGGAGCTTTGCTTCTTGGACATAAACACACTCTTCTTTCAATGATGGAAGTACTTGACATCAAGATTGCCTTTCAAGTTATTCCTTCTTCAGAGAGGAAGACACATTAACTTACTGGATTTCTAGGACAAGTTAGCACACTTTATTTTTAAATTACATATTTTATCATATGCGTCAATCATATTCTTGTCTCATTATTTTCATAACTGCTTGGATGGTATGTAGGATCAGATAGCACATTTGATAAAGGACAAACACAAACACTTTTTTAACAATTGGACATTTCATTACGTACACACACACAATCGTTTCTTTCAACAATGGAAGCTCTTGACATCAAGATTGCTTCTGTTATTCCCTTCCTCAGAGAGGAAGATGCATTAACTTAATGGATTTCTAGCACAAATGTGCAGACTTTTTGTGAGGGATCTAGTTTTACTATATGTGTTAATCATAATTCTCTTGTTGGAATATTTTCAAAACTCTTTGGTTGGTATGCAGTCATGATCAGATGGAGCCTTTCTTATTGCATAAACACAATCTTCTTTCAATGATGGAAGTACTTGATATCAAGATTGCCTGACATTTCTTCCCTTCCTCAGAAAGGAAGATGCATTAACTTATTTATTTATTATTATTTATTAACGCTTTAATGTCAAATACAATATTTTATCATATGCGTGAATCATATTCTTGTCTCGTTATTTTCAGAACTGCATGGATGGTATGTAGGATCAGATGGCACATTTGATAAAGGACAAACACAGTTTTTTTAACAATGGAAATTTTTTACAACGGCCCCCTTGTACTGTCTTCTCAATTTGCCTTGGCTCACCATGTCTTGCCTTGCCTAATGCCTTGCCTTGCTTAGCATACCCAGCATAAACACAATCTTCTTTCAATGATGGAAGTACTTAATATCAAGATTGCCTGACAGTTATTCCCTTCCTCAGCGAGGAAGACGCATTAACTTATTAGATTTCTAGAACAAGTTAGCGCACTTTATTGTCAAATACAATATTTTATCATGTGCGTCAATCATATTCTTGTCTCATTATTTTCAGAACTGCTTGAATGGTATGTAGGATCAGATGGCACATTTGATAAAGGGCAAACACTGATTTTTTAACAACGGAAATTTTTTACAACAGGCCCCCCTCCCCGTATTGTATTCTCAATTTGCCTCGTCTGACCTCGTCTTGTCCTTGCCTAATGCCTTGCTTTGCTTAGTATACCCAATCCTTGTGTAGTCTCACATTGCGTCAGTAGGACACCATATATTGTTTTGTATTTTCATTTTGCCTTGCGTAGTCCTTGCCTAATGCCTTGCTTTGCTTAGTATACCCAATCCTTGTGTGGTCTCACATTGCGTCAGTAGGACACCATATATTGTTTTGTATTTTCATTTTGCCTTGTGTAGTCCTTGCCTAATGCCTTGCCTTGCATTGTTTAGCATAGCTGTGCGTAGCTACACATTGCATTGTAAGGCCATCTTGTCTTTAATCATGTTCTCATTTTGATGTGCCTCACCTTGCATAGTCCTTGTCTAATTCCTTGCCTTGCTTAACATACCCTAACCTTGTGTGACCTCTCGTTGCATCAGTATGACATTGTGTCTTGTTTTGTATTTTCATTTTGCCTTGCGTAGCCCTTGCCTAATGTATTGTTGCATTGTTTATCTTAGCATTTGCATAACCTCATGTTGCATTGTGAGGCCATCTTGTTTTTAATCATGTTCTCATTTTGCTATGCCTCACCTTGTATATTCCTTACCTAATGCTTTGCCTTGCTGAGCATACCGTAGCCTTGTGTGGCCTCGTGTTGTACACAGGTGCTCGACGCGAGCTTGATGTTGAGGAGAAAACAACAATCTGAAGGAAAAAAATCATAGTCCCTTATATACTATGATAGACAGGGTCCTTTGTCAGAATCTGAGGTATTTTATTCACACTGTATGATTTTTTCCTTCAGATTATTGTTTTTTTCTCAACATCAAGCTCGCGTGGAGCACCTGTGATGTTGTGTTGTTATAACACAGTGTCTTGTTTTATATTTTCATTTTCCATATCCTCACCTTGCGTAGCCCTTGCCTAATGCCTTGCCTTACATTATTTAACCTAGCCTTGCATAGCCGCACGTTGCGTCATTTGGCTATATTGTGTTTATCATGTTTTTATTTTGCCATGCCTCATCTTGTATAGCTCGTGTCTAATGCCTTGCATTACTTAGCAAACCCTAGCCTTGTGTAACTTCACGTTGCTTCTTTTACCTTACTTTTTATCCTATCATGTTTTTTTAATCACCTCAGTATGGAATATTTTGAGGACATAGAAACTGCTTTTTTAATAATGGAAAATGTTCACATTCATGTCACATTTTACCTGACAGTTTTCCCTTTCTCAAACTGGACGACACATTAACTCAATGGATTTCTGAGTGAAATATACAAAATTTCTTGCAATTTATCATATGCAGTAATCATTTTCTTCCTGAATGTTTTCCAGAATTGCATGGATAGTATGCAGGCTCATCAGAATCGAATGGAACATTTTTATTAAGGACACGGGAACATATTTTTCAAAGATGGAATCTTTTGGCGTCAGGAATCCCTCTGTTATTCACTTCCTCAGAGAAGATGCATTAAGTTATTGGATTTCTAGGACAATTGTGCACACTTTATTGCACGGGGGTTTTATGATATGCATTATATTTTTTAGATTATTGTCAGAATTCATAGAGGATGTCATTAACTTGTTGGATTTCTAGGACACATGGAAACAGTTTATTGCGAGGGATGTAGTTTTAATATTGATATTTTTCCTGTCTGAATATTTTCAGAAC
>JAECUM010051713.1:0-11165 GCA_016617855.1 Megalonaias nervosa | reverse complement strand
ATATATATATATATATATATATATATATATACGTTCTGAAAAATATAATATCACCAGAAATAATTTTACCATGAAGAAAGTTCTGAGTATACGTGGAAAGCAAAAAATTATGCACAATGGATATGTCTATGTGAATCAGAAAGATTTAGCGGCAGGTGTAATCATTTACGAATGTGAAAAGCGAGGAGGAAATGTAAACGGAGTATGTGAATGCAATGAAACGATCAAAGTTAAAAATGATGTTGTAGTCGGATCTCTGTATGAACACACATATGCACCAGATTCAGCACAATGTGAAGTTCTGCAAGTTAGACAAAACATTACAAAAAGAGCAGCGGAAACAGAAGAAACATCTCAACAGATTCTTAAGCCAACATAACATCAATTAACAATTAAATTCGTCGTTGTCTGTATTTGTAAACGATGGTAATGGCAAGGGGGTAATAAACTGGGGGTAATAGACTGAGGGGGTAAATGAAGGGGGGGGTAATGGCAGGGGGGGTAATTGACAGGGGGGTAATGTAATCATTGTAAACTGCCAAACTGTTGACAACGTGGCGATATGACTGAACACTGTTTTAAAGCTACGTGAAAAATCCAAAATCACACACACACACACACAAATTGATGAAACAAGCTGAATGATTAAGGTATTACATAAATCTCATTTGAAATAATTTTAAATGTAAAATTTTGGTATATGTGTCACATGGGAAAAGATGCCGACGTTATTCAATACGAACTGCAAATGATATGAAAAACAGATTTAAATTAGATTTGGTTGCCGTGGTCGTTACGCCTTCACCATATTTGTCGTTATGTCTCTTTAGTTATGTCCTTGGGTGTTACTACACGTGTGTAATCTCGGAAACTATTACATAAGTATATAAATCTAAATAGGAACCGCAAGCCATGGCCCACTGGTTAGTGTATCAGACTCGCGATCGAAAGAAGCGTTTCGAGTCTTACGACCAGATTAGTCCGGGTGTGCGGCCCAAGTGGGTCCATAGGCAAAGCATTTTACTCAAATTGCCTCAGTTTTAAATAGCGTTTATGCGTTCCTGTGACATAAAACACCAATAAAACTAATAGAAATCTAAAACTCCAAATAAAATAGTCGCCATACTTTCGCTTTTTTCATCTTTTGTATAATCTTTATATCAATGAATATATAATATGGCGACTATTTTATATGGATTTGTTTATATATATATATATATATATATATATATATATATATATATATATATATATATATATATATATATATATATATATGTCGTAAATGTTCCTTCCGCTGTCAGAGGCTTGCTTTACTAGGTTAAGATGTGACGTCTTGATGTCAAAAATGACAAAACATATCACAGGTCCAAAGCCACACCTTGACGCAATGCGCTCTTGTTGCTTTATTTACTTATAATCACAGTTGTTTGTTAATACCGTTACAGAGAATGATGTTATACCGTAGCATTCGATCCTTGTCGGCGATCACAAGCATCGGAATCAATAATTATTAAAGCAATTAGCTAAGTTGATTGAACTATGTGCAAGGTTTATAGAACTTGCTACTTTTCAAGCATTTGTATTTCTTCCACTGTGATATCAGTGGTTAACAAAATTGGCTATGCATCAAAGACTGTTTCAAGGTCTCATAACAGTTTCGAAATTTTATTTCATTATATAGCAAACGTCGTCAGGTGTACACGCAATTTACATGTATTTGAAACATTTATAAATATATAAATCGAGTTCTAAGTTTGTATGGTCAGTCTCCAGAATACTGACTTAATGCCGATGATAAAAATGTGATGCACCATACTTAAAGCTATATTTTAAAGACTTCACTCAATATCCAGACCGCGGACAGGATTTGTGGGCCCTAGGAAAAATTTATCCAGTAGGCCCCTATGAATTACAAATTGTGACGGCGGTGGGCCTCCTGACCGGGAACCCGGAATTTTGTTCTAGTTGAACGACCCTGCCCACAACCCTGCTCAACATCATATATTACATTATGTCTCATAAATTAGTATCATCCATCATACGGTGAACAACGATTTATTGCGAATGAGCAGTCTTAATATCGCAACACCAGCATGCGACTTACGGATTACAAACGATTTAATTTGTTTGTAAATGCAGACATGATTGATTTTAACATACAAATATATATTTGTAAATTGCATTTCAGAAGGTATGGAATAGTGGAAATAACAGTAATACCCCAACAGGCCCGGCCCTAGGATGTGCGGGGTCCAAGGCAGTATGCAGGGCCCAAGCAGCAAGCCATGAGCGCGGGGCCCCAAGCAAAAAAATTGCATTGCGGAGAAGCTTGGGGCCCAAGGCGGTTGCCTCGTTCGCCATGCCCGAGGGCCAGGCCTGTACCCCAAAATTCTTATTTTTCTTAATTGTTTGTTGAAATTATAAAAACCAAGCACCCCGTCCCCAAGGAAATTTGGGCGAGTTCTGTTAAAGGCAGGCAGGCAGTTACAGTGTACAAGGAAAGATTGATTCGGTCTATATATCCGGCATACTTTGAGAGAATGGATCTCGGTCCGCATCAAGCGCATCGATATTTATAATATTGTTTCTTTGTTACAATTATCTTCGGTTCGCAGCAGCTTGCCATTCCCTCTGCTATTGCAAAGTTCAAAATATCCCATAATTGTCCATAATACTGTGACTTCATACATTTATATGTGTATTAATTTTAATTACGTTTATTTTTGGTTTACGATAGATGATTATAATTCGGGTTATTGAGTATGCAGGTTTGCTTTACTTTATAATTGTATCCCTCAAAAGCTGTCAGTTCCCTTTGGTCACTTTCACTAACTGGATTTCACTGGTAATTTGGGGAAAAAACTATCCGATAACATTTTAATTTTCTTCGTATTTTATAATTCATTAATAGTACATTGAGCAGTCAGTATTGTCTATTCTGGTCACATTTATGTTCTTTGTTTGAATAAGTGCTAAAGTTAGTGTACTTTGAACAAATTTAAGTTCATTTTCGGAGCACAGGGGATCAGCCATTTCCGTCATGTGTCTGCGTTAGACATCGAGCTGATTCCCTAGTTCCACAAATAAAGACAATTTTGTCACAGTACATGAAAATACATACAATAGCAAAATAGGTATTTTTGGGACCATGAGCTTATTTACGAACACCGCCATGTCTAAAATTTATGGAACCAACAATTAACAATTACCAACTGCTGTGTTACCTATTACCTTAGTAATGAATAATCATGATGTGGTACTTCTTTGATTCTGGAAAGGGTTAAGGACCTGTCTGGCATGAAAAAAGGCCCACAATTATTATGTGACTGCGCAAACCCTCTGAGTACGAACCGTTTATGCCCTCGTTAAACATGTCCTCCAGCTTGACAGTTATGCGTATGGCTTGCTGTTAAACTCATTGATCACGTGGTTCAGTCTATCTGTGGAACATTTTGTCATGCCATCGTGTCCATTGGCATAGCTGTCTCGTTTATCCATTGCTAAAATCATGAAACTAAAAGTATTGTTGTATTAGCTGGTAGGGAAGAAATTATCATACGCCACAAACTTGGGTTGTGAATCTTGTGTCAGTGCCAACAAACAATTGATTTTATTTTAAATAACGTGCTTTCAAATTTCAGAATTGTTTGGTGGTTGTTTCTTTAACATCGTGTTAAGATTTGCTTGTCCAGATGTAAGATATCAAAAGGGCATAATCATACCAGAATAGACTTGATAATAAGTTCTCGTTTACGGGACCACAAACCTCAGACCTCTGGTGTGTACAGTATGCAAATCGAAGAAATGAATAACTCCGTACATATAACACATCTAGCTTATACTAATACAACTGAAACAAAGATGACTGAATATATGGGAATAAATTTCAGTAATTTATTTGAGTAATTACCTCGTAATACACTATTGTGTACATTCAATAAACTGTTAATTCCAGTCTTATTTTGTATTAATAGTCAGTTATAAATATTTTGCTGTTAGTTTAGATTCTAGTGGACTAAATAACTGGTATTAATAGTCACAATCAGATGGATATTGGATGGAGATAATATAGTTTTTAAGTTAGATTATCGAAAGTATGTCAACGAAATTGTTCTTTAGCTAATAGAAGATAATGGAATAGAAATTATCAATCAAATACTAATTTGTCTGAAACTTTAAAATGCATAATGTATTCTAACAAGTTTGATTCAATGGTCGATGTAAACTAAAACCCCAATTCGAGAAATATTCTGTTCTACAACCTGCCTATCTTTCTGGAGACGAATTAGACGGCAGAATTACTTTGCAAGCACTTAATTAGCTTTAAAAAAAAAAAGAATGAATAATGATAAACTTCCTGACATTGATAACGTTTTGGATTGAATAATGCAAAATATATTTTGAAGTGTTTATGATTGCATGATATTAGGTCCTTTGATGTCAGTGTTCAAAATCAACAACTTTCGCAGAGTCAGCATAGGGTTATCATTATAAAGTTATGCAATATTACCTTAACATATTGCTCACAGTGTAAATAGTGCTTTACAACATTTGAATTCCTGAAAACCAAAACGTACTTTACTGTCAGAATCATAAGAGTGAATACAAAATTATATATGACCCTGATGCAATTGATACAACTGAAAAGGTTGCTTCCTTGCTCTTCCAGTACAATAAACCAATAGTGTAGTTCTTGTTCGAAAGTACAATTAATTTTTCTGCATGTAACATGCATATTCAAGAACTCGTAAGGAAGTATGCGACAGTTGTATTTCAGTATGAGTATTTTGAGCAGATCTTCTGCACATAATCTAAATATCACATCACGTATTTCTGCATGTGCAGCATCCATCGAAATAGAAAAGGTCAATAGCAACATCTTCTATATCATCTGCTGTACTTACACCCTCTGCAAGAACAACAGCGGTCTGTATCGGTCGATCCTGTATGCACGTGCATCCCGTGCAACCCATCACACGGCTGAAAAGAAAATTATTAATACATTTTACGATGTGAAAATATATTGCTCTGTTGGTTTTTAAATCGTTGAGAAGTAACTGACTCTCTGGAAACGGTTTACTTTGTAGCTTTATGTTATAATGTTGCAAAATTAAATGAGTTTACCTTTAAGCAAATTTAGATATTGAACGTGTCAATTTATTGCTTAAGTTTTGAAAAATACCGGAGCTTATCTTACCTGAAGTTTAATCCTAGTCTTGCATAGATTATAATAGGATAATCCAGCTAAATCCTGTGAAGTTTTACCAAATGCACAGTGATATTTTCTTCTTGAGTTATTTTGAGTCTATTCAAGTCAGAGCTAGTCTTGTTAGGTACATATTAATATGCTGTAATTATGTCAAGTTTGTCAAGTTTGGTCCAACCTAGTCCACTTTGTTTTGTTTCGTCTAGATTTGGTCTGGTTATATCAAGTCTTGTTTTGTGTAAACTGGTACAATTTTCGTCAGGTTTTAGTTTTATTGGTTTAATTTGGTCTATTCTTGTTTCGTACAATCTGGTCTATTATAGTTAAGTAGATTCTATTATAACTCACACGATGATTATGACGATAATAACAACAATTCCTGCAATAGCGTTCAAACAAACGTTTACTGGCTTCCAACCTAACATGTCCGCTGGTCACGTTTAAAAGAATTAATCATTTTTCTGATAGTCTACTGTTGCCATTATAATCTGTTTCATTACCTGCAGTTTGTCGATTGAAAGTACTGTCTCTTATCGGTATAGTGTACTAGAGTTTTGTCTACGCCAAATATGTTCTTCTTAACATCAGGAGAAGCAAAGTAGGTGTTTCTGTCAGGAAGAAAATAAAACGCATTTTTATGGCAACCTTTCTCAAACCAAAGAAAAAGAAAATGTGATTTATATAAACGAATGCATGTATATACGTAAGTAAGTTAGTAGGTAGATGGATTTGTACGTACCTAGATTTATTGTTGTCGTTACGGTAATTTATTGTTGTAAGATAACATCCTTTTAATCTACTAAGCAATGTTTCCCAAACACCAATATTTTTTTTCTCTAGTCCTCTAGTCCTTTATTGACCTCAAAAGGTTTGTGATGTAATAAAAATGTCAAAGAATTGGCAACCTGTCTAGCAGATTGATAATTAAAAAGTAGATATGTAGTTAGATTGCTGTCTATAAAAAAGCAGCAAATAAGAGAATATATATAGTACGAAAGAGGTATACAACGCAAGTATTACCAGCACACTTTTCACAAAGACAACCACAGATACTCGTAAACAATGCTTCGTAAGGCCCAAAAGTTGATTTGTTTTAATAAAGCTTAAAGAGGGGAGAATGCATGATTGCAAAGCTAACAGTAAATACACTTTGAAGTTGAAAGAAAGAACAAAATCACATGTCAATTTGTTGATAAGTAGGTCAATCTGATGATTCTCTTATCATTTGCAACGTCAATAAATATTTTATAACATATCTTTTATTGTATTATATACCTATGAATTGTTTACCCAGGAATGAACCATAATCAAATCCGAAAAGCAATGAAACGATTATATTCACTTAACGTCTATCAGTTGATTCATATTTTGAGTGATGATTTCTATTCCCATTACGTCTACCAGTTGATTCATATGTTAATTGATGATTTCTATTCCCTTAAGGTCTACCAGTTGATTCATATTTTGATTGATAATTTCTATTCCCTTAAAGTCTACCAGTTTATTCATATTTTGATTGATAATGTCTATTCCCATTACGTCTACCAGCTGATTCATATTTTGAGTCATAATTTCTATTCCCTTAAGGTCTATCGGTTGATTCATATTTTGATTGATGATTTCTATTCCCTTAATGTCTACCAGTTGATTCATATTTTGATTGATAATTTCTATTCCCTTAAGGTCTACCAGTTGATTCATATTTTGATTGATGATTTCTTCCCGTAACATCTATCAGTTGATTCATATTTTGATTGATGATTTCTATTCCCTTAAGGTCTACCAGTTGATTCATATGTTGATTGATGATTTCTATTCCCTTAA
Source organism: Megalonaias nervosa (assembly GCA_016617855.1). NCBI lineage: Eukaryota > Metazoa > Mollusca > Bivalvia > Unionida > Unionidae > Megalonaias > Megalonaias nervosa. The sequence goes on along the minus strand of JAECUM010051713.1, from coordinate 4,132 downwards.
CGTCTACCAGTTGATTCATATTTTGAGTGATGACTTCTATTCCCATTACGTCTACCATTTCATTCATATTTTGATTGATGATTTCTATTCCTTTAAGGTCTACCAGTTGATTGATATTTTGATTGATGATTTCTATTCCTTTAAGGTCTACCAGTTGATTTATATTTTGACTGATGATTTCTATTCCCATTACGTCTACCAATTGCTTCATATTTTGATTGATGATTTTTATTCCCATAAGGTCTACCAGTTGATTGATAGTTTGATTGATGATTTTTATTCCCTTAATGGCTACCAGTTGATTCATATTTTTCTTGATGCTTTACGTTCCATTAACATCTATCAGTTTAGTTACAGTTTGACTGGCACAACTTCCATTCTATAAATTACAGACGTTTGTGGTATATTAACTCCATCCTCAAACCAACTGGCTTTTCGCCTAACCACATGTCCTATAATATATTCGTCTCTTATTCCTTCAAATTCATTATTGAGATCATGCAACATTTCTATCAGGATATAAACATGTATGTCCTGACACACAGTATGCAAAAATTAACTTTCATCTTTTTCTTCTGCTTTCTATCTCCTTTTTGTAGACGCAGAAGGGTATATACTAACATTTCAACACATAATGTGTTCTCTATTGGAAACTGTAGTACGTGTGGATGTTTATGTTCGATCTGGTCTCTAAAGTAAGTAAAGACCACGTGTTCCTCTTTCATGTCCACGCTTTATTTCTTGACTTAATTAGTATAGCTCATATATTTTAATAGCAAATGTTTAAAAAGACAAATGATAAAAGTTCTGCCTCTTTTACATTGTTATTATGGAATTGTCAATACTGTGCTCTAATTGTCTCTTCGACATCCTTAAAGAATATCCGTTTTCTGATATGAAAGATGATAATTCCCCCGATACTAAAAAAGAATTTAATCTTGCCTTTCTAGTAGTGTACTTCCTTTGGAAAGTATAGCTCCAAAGACAATGATAACATAACCTTCATGGGCCTATCAGATTTAATTCTTCTTTTAAGATCTATTATCTCCCTTCTGAAATTTAGATTGTTCGTAGGTAAATAATACCAAAAATCAATTTACAAACCTTGTACTTAGTTCCAATCTTCACAAATATCTAAACATTCATAATCCAAAGTCTCTAATAATTCTCTAAAATTTGCGATTATTTGGATCTGTTCCATAAATAGTTATTATTTTCATTATGATGTCAATTTCTCTGCAATAGTAATCAATATCCTAACTGAGTCATATTTAGCTTTTGTACTAAAACCTATTATTCAGAAGACAGTAAACTCTTCTTGCGTCGTTCTTACCAGTACTGATAACTACTTCTAAGACCAAATGAGATCTGATATGGATCTTATCAGATTATATTAATTGCTTGCCTTGTAGACTGTATATTGAAATGTACTTCATCTCCTAAACAAAACAAAAGATATTACATTATTTTGATGACGTACGGGTACATTGTTCATGTTAAGAAAAATAAATAACCATTCTCAAAATTGTAACCCCGTAGAACGCTCATGGATCCTCCCTACAAACAACACAGTAACATGTTCCAGGTTACTACGTAATTGTCCAAGGAGTTTCAGATGGTTTTATGACCAGAGCAAGATTTACAACGTAATAGTCCAAGAGGTTCCAAATGGTTTCCTAATCAGAGCAGGACTTACGAGACACAACATCCATGAAATATGGAGCCCGGTGCAAATGTTTGTCTTTTTCTTCTCGCTGGTTTCTCGCGAAACACCGAACAGTACCGGTATTCAATATCAACAACACTCTGATTAACCAGAATAGGTTGAGTGATGTACAAGTTACTTTTTATTGTGACAAACGACTGTTGTTGCTCTTGTGTACGAAAATAGTAAGGGAATCTCTTTAAGACCTTATCCTTGAGTGTTTCTGTGGGACGATGGTATCTACAAGGCAAGAAGAAACATATTTTTAAAGTTATCAATGCATAAAATAAAAATTGGAATAGAAGAATGCGTTTAGGTCAGCATCGTGTACCAGTGTCGTCGGATTCGTGTAACATGGGTTGAACATAGTTGCAAAACCCTTGTGATGCAAATCTGAAGTCGTAGGTTCAAGCCTAGAGCATACAAAGGCAGGTTTAGTACGACCATCTAGATCACGTTATGTCCTCTGTCCTGCCTTAAAAAAATTAGACCACCAGATGCCAGCAAACGTCCCTTGGGAATACCTCTTTGCTGGAATGAAACTGGGTCCGCAAATGTACTCTGAGAAAGTGTTATCGCTGTGGAGTATTGAAAAAAAAGGTCTGAGTTTTGAATTTGTAAATGTTTTACAGTGACATCTATCTTTGTGTCGGAGCAAAAAGTATTTCATCCTGTTGGAATCATATACAGCGTATAATCTGTGCCACCAACAGTATGACAGTGACGTCATCGGACTGCATATACACAGTACATTCTTGAAGGCTCACTGACGATTAACATAAAAAAAGAAATAAGAAAAAATGATCCGCGATGACTTGATGCTGAATATACCAGTAAAACCCATAACGTTAGTCATTCTGTCATCTATATTCATGCAGCAAAACAAGGTTATAAAATGCAATGAATTTTTTTTTAAATAACATCTTCGAATGTTGTTTTATGGCATAGCAACACATGTAGCTTATTAGGCCAAACCAATCGAAGTAATCATTGATCTATTTCAAACCACAGTAGCCGTTACTGGCTGCTCCAATGTACGTGTCGAATCCGTGCCCTTTCGGTCTCGGGTTACTTGGGTTAGGCGGGTTAACCATTGGGCAACCGCGACCTCTGCTTCAATTAGAGCACAATCAATTTTTCAATTTGCGGAACATATTACGGACGAAATTTATATACATTAAGTTTCCACCTATCGTCAGGTTTGGTGGTTATCCCGTCCTAGAGATGGCTGCATAAGACAGGGTTGACCATAGATCATAGCATTTTTCTTACCAAATTGACTTTATTTCACTAAGTCTTTGATTATTTGCATACATCCCTTGGAAAGTTTACAAAAAACAACTTCTAAGCATTCTCCTAAAAATAATCCTAACAATGTTGTACAATGTGCCTGTACCAATAATTAATTTATTTAACAAGCCTTTGCACGAAGCATTGAAAATTGTTAAAATATCATCATGTGATACAAAAAGAACAAAACGTTATTAGTTCATAACACATAACGAATTATTGTATTCATGCGCCCATTTGGAGTGTTTTTGACAAGAAGGGTGGAAAAGGTGTAAATACAATTCTGCTGTTTATTTTATGAGATTCTATATTATTTGTGTAACTATTTGTAATTATTCTAGCTGAGCTTTATATTTTAGTGTTCATCTAGTCTTGAAACTTGACAATCGATTACAAAACTATGCATGAACATCCTTCGCTTCGCTACCGCTGTTCACGCATAGTGTGTAATCGATTTTCAGACTTCATACATCCTGTAAAACAGGAAGTTCAGTTCTTAACAAACTACATTATTTCTTTCATCAAAAGCTTATAACTCTACTGGCAAATACAAAGTCATATGACAAGTTAACCAAAATACGCAAACTTACATTAATTCTCTCCAAATTAGAATTGCTAATACCCCAACCGTCATAAACAGGAAAAATATTGTCAGCCCGAGCTGGAATGAAAAGCGTATATAAAGTATATATTAGTATATTACAAGCCAATTACTAGCAAAAATGGCTCAATGTATCCCGATGTATCAGTAATCTTTGTTCAAGGTTTAGTAGTCAAAACTGTGTTTTATATTTGCCGCAACTTACTTCCGCTTTAACTCTTTCACTCTTTCTCTCTCATTCTCAAGCGTTATTACTTCATATTTTGGTTCATAAAAGAACGTTTGTTTTATCCTCAGTTGCGTAGCATTACATACAATAAGAAACCCACAATAATATATTTAGTTCTAATAAGACAATGACTGGGTTGATAATAGCAACAACAAAAAATGACAATAATAGACATTCATGTTTATTTTATACACACCAGTATTCTTGTGGTACAAATTGCTTTCTTCTGTACCCAGGGGCTAGTTTGTGTCTTCGTGTTCGTAGTACCGTCAACTAACGCTCTGGTTTTCTCCCCCCTCCATAATGG
>JAECUM010051712.1:0-30320 GCA_016617855.1 Megalonaias nervosa | reverse complement strand
ATAAATTTGTTTCGTTTCTTTTTAAAATTCGTTATTTAACATAAAACATTTTATGATTATTAATTGAGCAGACAGATGTTCCAAACAATATCATTTTAATCTACCGAATAATCCTATGAAAGTGTACTATATGTGAATCCGGTCCCGAGACTGAGCTTAACAAGCGAAACCAGTTCATTTCGAGTAGTAATTTATTTTTATTATTATGTTTAAAATGAACAAAATGAATATTGATGAATAAATATATTGCAATATGAACATTACGGTTATTTGTTCGCTTCTGTTCGTTTTCCGGACCATTATTTAATCCGACCGGAAAAACGTGGCAAGCATCAAATCGAGATTTACAGATTGAGGACAATGTTCGGAAAATGTTAATGACAGACTGGACACTACACTAAAGATTAAAAGGATCAAAATTAACCTTCAAATACAGCTTTCCGTTGTTGGTGTTATGTGTTACGACTCTAGATCTTGAACTATGTAATGGAAAGAAGCAAAACCAACAAGTTTAGTACAATCAACAAATAATTTATTCTCTAAGTTGCAAAGCGAATATTTAAGAGACACTTACAGCATTGTGAATTAAATCCCAAATAATCCTAAATGTCATATCACAAGTCCAAAAGTATGGAATGTTCTGAATGAAATTCATATAGTCTTGAATGATCTGATATACCGCAATTATACAATCCATACTGCATTTTTGATTGAGTTCTCAATAATTGCAAAGTATTTTTCTTTTTAAAATCCAAAAAGAGTAGTTCCAACGAATAGTATAAATATATAATTACCCTCAAATTATAACACATCTGTAAATGATTCCATAGACTGATCTTAAAACAGAAGAAATAGTTGTTTACCAGTCATTATTTCATTGCTCTACGTCGAAATAGAATGTTCTGGAAAACTATCCATTTCCGTGGAAACTTCCATTAACCGTTGAAGTCAAATTCTAATAAAAGATCTTGTTTTTTAAAATGGTGACAATAAGACGGGTGTACTAAGCTCTATCCACAATACTCAATTACTATCACGACAATTCAGATATAAAATGCTCTGTCTAAAACCCTTAGTCACCGATCAAAGTCAAACACACAGAGTAGATTCCATACACATAACATATGTTCTACTTAATATTTAAATTTAGCCACTTGTAGATTAACTAATGAATTTAGATTTTGTCTACATTGCCTGTTAGGTTTAGCCACTGTAGAAATCTGACTAGATATTGTAGGTGTTTTACATTATGCACTTCCGAGAAGAGTGTAAACAGAGAAATGCGGTTAGACAAAATTCTGTGGATGTTTGACACGCTACGAAGTATTTGAAATCTTCGTTGTCTACCTTACATTTTTGCCTTAATTGGCTACCGTATAGTCTTCACGGCAAAACAAAGAATCAGTTCTGTAGCAATAATACATAAATGTTAGGTACGAGATTTCATGGAAGTTGATATAATGTAAGGTTATTTTTTTGTAGCCTATACTGTATCAGAGAACGGAAGGTACAGATATATTTGTTTTTCACTTGTGTTCTGTTCCGAAATAACTTCTAGAAGCAAAAAGGCAAACATGTTTATGAAATTTGTATCCTCAGGTGAGTTCAATATTTTCCTGGAGTCTGACAAAAGACAAATCTAGATTTTTATTTCTTTTTGCTCTTTACACGGTACTGTGCATATTTTTGGAGTCTACCTCATGCACACAACTTTCTAGATAAGACAGTGTACTCATCTTAGTCATTCATATTGTTCGTGGGTGTATAGATGGCAGGCAAAGGCGTTTTATAAAACAGACCAAACATGAGTTAAGTAAAAGTTTCACGTCGGTAAATGCCAAACTTTGACAATTTAGTACTTATAATTTTAATTTCCCCCCTTCTGTCAGCACATCGACAGACTTCATCAACAAATCTGATTTTAAGCAGCGCGTGGCTAACTTTCATTGTCATCTTCACTTGCCGCCAGAGCATCTAGCCCCATCACTGCTAGCCAAGAATCATCGATCCACTTCGTTCATCATTGATGTTGAGCTAAGTGTATCAGCAGCTCTTTGCTAGATAAGATAGGGTATAAGATAGGGTAGCCTATTCAGAATCACAATAATAGTGTTGATCACAGATTGTGCTCGCTTTCTAAGCATTTTGATCTTTGATGGCAAATATCGTGTCAATTTTCAGTGAGATCAATAGCTCAGTACTTCATATGACCATGACGTTGCACTAGAGCTGATTAAAGCACAGTCTTGAAGATAAACTGCACTAATGTATAGGCGTAGAGTTGCCCGTAAAGCCTGTCAAATATTCCATTTGCCTACACGCCTATGAATTGGAGCGATTGTAGTTTAACTTCTAATCGAAGATTTAATCTGGCTCAGAAGAGTTTCATCTGAAATTACGGGGAGGTGGTGGGGAGACATTATTGTCGCTATTATTGTGGAGTTCCCAAAGACAATACTTGACCTTAAATACAATGGAAACCGATTGAGACCCAAAGGTAGTCACCAGAATTTACCAATTTCAGAGGAATATCCCAGGTGACCGTTTGCAACCAATCACATGGCAGAAGACACGGTCAATACATTACAAATGTTTTTTCTCAACTTTATTAAACAAAAAGTTCAATTTTTTTAGCTTGAGCGCGGATGAAGGTCATTCATATCCTTTTCTATTAACGTTTTATCTTTACATGCCGTTTATCATCACCTACATATAATTCAACCATAGCATAATAAACGACTTATTTCGAAATTTGAAGTTTTCATTAATTGAAGGAGACCGAGCAGCCAATCCTCGCAGTTGAAATAAATTCCACAAGTGACGAAATTTCGCCACACAGCAACAACGTTTGTGGAATCCCCCCCCCCCCGACAATTCGGCTCTCTGACAACTTTTCTCTCCAGTTCCCTTTGTTGATGCAGTGATTCGCAATAGTCGTTTCCTTCACCGCTGTAGGAAGGAAGGAAGCAAATAGGAACACAGCGTGACGATTGGCCCAAATACAGACAAATGCTTTGACATACTGAACAACTAGACCAAATACTGCTATTTAACGACCCAGATGTACCCAAAAAGGTCTTCTTAAACGATCCAGATGTATCATAATACTACCATTATATACCGAAGTTTGATACACCAATGTTTTTATGGGAATTCATTCTAAAAGGTCCATTCTTTTAAAGGATAATACTGACAAATAGATTCATTTGTATGAACTATGAAAACTAGAGGGAACAGAGATCCCTGGGCGTCTAGCACATACTAAAAGTATTACACTGCGACCAGTTCCTGGAACAAATAAATCTGATGGGAAAACATTTTTGAAAGAAGCAATAATACTTCGAAATAAAGTTTTCATAAAGACATAAAGTTTTGTTTGATTACAGGTATGGACAATGAAAGTAGAAGAAAGACATTAACATGAAAACCCAAAATTCTGCTATATTTCAAACACACTTTCAGATCGAATTAGGTATGTGTGAGCATGAAACACGTATTAGAGTAGGGTTTGAGTGTAGCTGAGTGTAGCTATAGATCATGGGTGGTTTATTTTGGTGAATCGTGCTCGGTGTTAAGGAAAGAACTTAGTCCCCTTCCTCCTTTTCTGCCTGTGTGTTTGCAAACAGCAGATGTGTATTATGTGGCGGGAGATTGGAGTATACACAGCTCGCAGATGGATGAACGCTAAACACAGATTAAATACTATACGTACCTGGCAGTAATCTCAAATCTGTAAAACATTTTTACCAAGATAGAGAAACAATTTCATGATTTCATAGTATGACCATCAATTTACGTGACTGCCTCACTGAATGTAGGGACTTCACCTTTGAGATAAATATTGTGTTTTGTAATGTGAACCACAAGATCAATAGTTATGTTTGATATGTAGAATACAGTCTAGCTGCAATAACATTTCTGTTTCAGATGCATATTGTACATCATAGTGCAAAGTACATAAACATCAGGCAAGCATTGGATAAACATAATGGTCTTGCTGTGCTCGCATTTCTGTTCTAGGTATGGTTCTTGTATGGCTGTATATCGTCATTCATTATTAGAATCTTCTTAGTCATATGCTAAATCTACTTTGCTACTGACGTTTGCCGTAATTCGCATACTTCGAAGCCAAAATAGATTCTATTATAAAACGTTTAGCAGTACGAAATATATTGATTCTTCTTTTTTTGAATTTTATATGTTCGTTTATCCAACGTTTTGTTCCTATAAGTAAATTATCTTGTGTAATTTGTTTGTACCGCTTTCATCTCTTCAAAGTGGCTTAGTTTATTTTCATTCTCTGCCTTAACTAATTATCGTGCATCATTTCTCTAAAATATTATCAAGACATCCAATTATATTAGTCAATGTTTATGAATTCGCAAACTAAATTGGTTTACACTAACTATTTTCTCAGAAGAAAACAGTTCAAACTGCTAGAATCAGTCAGACATAGAGAACTTATTGTATGCGCATAAATAGATATTTGCTATGTGTGAATGCCAGTGCCTATCAGATAAATGGTACTTCTTTATTTTGTGTCCCTTCAGGTTGGACGTCACAACATTCACTTAGATGACCTCATCAATCATTTATTGAAAGTACCCTACAGAGGTAAGTGTTCAGAATATTAAACAAGTATTTATGCTTTTGTAATGCACATCAAGTTGCGGACAAGTAGATTTAGCTCTACCCTCTCACAGTACTTCAGTAAATTATAGAGCATGGAGGTAACATGCAGGGCGTCCAATTAGTGTTTATTTGCAAAATATGTGCAAAATGCTAATGGCCATGCATGTGCCTAGAATTTAAGCATTATATTTTCAATAATTCTATAGAATGTCCTGTCATAAGCTTCCGTACATTGAAAGTATTGCACAATACATCTCGGGATCAGAGTCCATGCCGTTCACATTAAGTGATAAATAAAAATGATGTCCCTCATGCTCCCGCTCACAATGAGACAATTGAATTCAGTAGACAAAGTTTGGAGTTAACATTGCATATGATCGAACAAGGTATATAATCCAGTCATTGATGATTTGTGCCTATTGTACATTACTTTTGTCATCGTATTGTATATTTCTCTTTTATAAAATTCACCTTTACGTAAATATATACAAATATCCAAAAATAAAAGAGAATACAAAGCACGTTCGTGCAATGGTTTCTAAAAATATTAAACTATGCTTGCTTTTAAATTAAGATTAGTTTCTCAAAGATTCTGTTCAAAACAATAATTTTGAGATACATACGCACAATTATGCACACAAAAAGGTGAGAGTGGTGTAATATTTGTTTCATTCCAATCATTATTTTATTCATACAAGCACATACTTAAGAATAAAAATAGGATAGGCTCAGTTACTGTTTTGTATGTCTAGTTTGGTGTCATTTATCAAGAAACAAAACCACAACATTAGGGTAATGTTTGAATGAGCAATTAAAATTTGCGTTAGGGCGGAAACGTCACATCAATATAGAAATGACATTTCATAGCAATTTTCAAATACTTTCAGTGATGCTTTTCCGATTTCACTCCTTGGCATGTACAACAAAAACTTATGTGTGGTTTGACCTGGTCATTGTGGAAATTAGCACTTTTAAGAACAACCACAACAACAGCAACAATAGCAAAACATTATATATCGCTTCATTGTAAGAATACATCGTATTGCACGTAGATATTTCAATTTTAAAACTTTTAATCTATTCTTGTTTATTTGATGTGAGAATGACTTTATGCATATAAGCATTTAAGATATTATTTCATAAGGAGCAGGAAGAGCCTGTTTTTGAACAGCTACAGTAAAGTGACCACATACACATAATTTGCTAACGACCAAACGCACAAGATGGAAAACTAATTAAAAGCCGTGCAGCATTAATCTACTTCGTCCAAACCAAGGTCGCAAGTTAGCCGTAGTCTGTATGTTCTTTTGTTTTGAATGACACTTACTCTTTTTTTCCAAACAGCAAAACAGCATGATATTGGTGATAGACTTGCACTTGATTTCTAAACAACAAAACATGACTTTACTGATAGACCTACATTTGTTTTCTAAACAGCAAAACAACATGTTTGTATTTTCTTCTTCAAGATCTGCATACGTTAGACGAGTAGTGTCTATACGTGTAAAGAAAACAATAATTTTGTTCTTTTCTGGGAGAAGAGAGGAACCAAACAAATGTGTATAGCAGTACAATAAGAAAATATAGGAACATCATCTGAATGGAACATAACTGAGATAAAATATACACTCTTAAATTTAGAAAATACCAATTCACACAAACAAATGTAAATTGCGCTGATGTACTCAATGACAAAATGTTGTATATATCTGTAAATCATTCTAAAACCCTTTAAGATGCAACACTGTGTTAGACATTGCTTCCAAAACTTACGTCATGCGATGGCATTCTTGAGTTAGTATAGTTTAATTTGCTCTTACTTTTCCGACTGTCATATTAAAAATGCAGAACTTTATAATCAAAACAGGTGTAAAAGAACTATAATATTAGTTTCTTTAAGTTAATGCCATATCTGCAGAGAATGATAAGTAATTCATAAATAAAAACCTCTTTTACTTTTATAAGTCTTCATGTACATTCCGTCTTTCAAACACGAAAATGAATTGTATTGGAAAAACACATACCTAATGACTGATATGCATTTACTGTTTAATACAAACACACAATTACATATACAAGTGGTGGTAGGATGTGATATTTGTCTTTATATTAAAACATGCTAATGTAAAGAGGGGTACTTTATAATATCACCTACACAACTAGGTGTTGGGTATGATATGTTTCATAGCAATCATTTATTAGACGCAAAGAAATAATCGTACATACATAACAAACACACAATCACAAATACAGGCGGAAAGAGGGTGCTATACTGTACTTTAAGCAAACATAAAATCACATATACAAATAAGGGTAAATTACGACATTGATTTCAGACACACAAACACACGGGGTCGTGTATCCTATTGTGTCTACCAAGCACAGTGATATATACAAATGGAGTTAGGGAATGACACTATTTTCATGCAAGCAATCAATTACACACCAAATGAAGGAGAGGGTTTGCTTTTTTTCGTGCAAACATACAATCACACATGCAAATGAGGGACGGGGTATAAATTTGTTTTTACACCAATGATAGATCCACAGAAATCCCAGTTAGGTATATAAAAAGGGATTGGGTAAGATATTAATTTCCAACAAAAACACATTCATAGACAAATGGGCCAAAAATTACACATTTTAATTCAGGGGTATTGCATGATATTTTTTTCATACAGAACACAATTGAACCATCAGAATCGTATGATATCCTTTCACACAAACATAAATTTATAAATACAACTGTAGGTAGAGAATAATATTTTTTCGTTCTGTTTATCATTTTTAATCAAAATCATAATTAAACACACACAAGTAATAATGTATAATATGTTTCTAATCCTTTGTTTCTTCATCCAATAACAAATACACATACTAAATGGGTAGGGCACAACATTCAGACCAGTACACAATTGAATATACGACCAGCACACAATTGCACAGACAAAAGGTGTACGGATAGGGTATGATATGGTTTCATAAACACAGACAACGATATACCGAAATGGGTGATAGAATATGATATTTATACATAAGGATTGCTTCTTTCAAACAAAAACATTTGCACGTACTAAGCAAAGCCGGGTATGAGACTTTATTCATAACAATATTGGTAGGACAGAACTTTACATAAACGTGAGCGCAAGGTATCATATTTTGTTTGTACAAGCACACAATTATACATATAGAAGGGGTATTTTATTAGTTGTTTCATAAAACACACAATCTTACTTATCAGTGAGACACAGCGTATGATGTTTTAGTGCGAATCATTTATTTTCCATACAGATATTCATTGAGACACAGGTTGTGACATTTTAGTGCGAATCATTTATTTTCCATACAAATATTCAATTCCACGTATAAGAAGGTGAATAATATATTTTCCAAATCAAAAGCACACCTGTGAAAACGAAGTTATGGTGTGATATTTCCTCATAAAAACACGCATTTGCATTTATAAATGGATTGTACCGTATGAAATATATAATTACGTATACAAGGGGGTATGACATGCTATGGTCTCTAACAAATAGACAATTACATATACAAGGAAATATTTTTCATACAATGCAAGTTTTCAAACAGACACATAATTACGCATACAAAAATGGGATAGACTTTGATGTGTGTTGAATAGAAAACACAAAATCACATACACAAATTAGGAGTTCGGTACGCTTTGTTCTCATTCGTAATAATTTCCAGATCCTAGTATAAAGTCACAAATATAAAAGTTTTTGCAGGGCATGATCATGTTTTTATCAAATACACATTTACGCGAGCACGGGAGTAAGAGATGATATTGTGTTCATGAAAATACACAATTACACGTACAAAAGGGGCAGGGTACTAATTTATTTCTGCGAAGACACATTTGCACTTACAACATTGGTAGGGAACGAATTTATTTCTACAAAGACATAATTACATGTAAAAAAGAGGTAGGGTACAAATCTATTTCTACAAAGACACAATTACACGTACAATCAGGTTAGGGTACGCATTTATTTTAACAAAGACACAAATATATAGCTGAAGCTGTCTCTGTTTTCAAATAAAGACACAGCTACTCAAACATATGTCGTATAAGAATGATATATTTACATAAAATCACGCACACAAATTGAGGCTGGCTATTTTATATTTTGGCGTACAAACGCAAAACTATACATAACAATACGGGGTAGGTCATGAAATGTATTCCAGTCAAGCACACCACCACACATAAAATCAGCGACAGGGTAAGATAATTTATGTCAATCATATTGGTTTATTCGAACTTGTAATATAAATACAATAGCAGTGTATGTTTGTTTCTTAAATTACAAAATTTGCCATACAAATGACGGTTATGGTGAAATACGCGTTGAATAAAAGCACACAGTTTCTCAAGAAAAAAATATATAAGTTCTGATACTGTTATATAAATACACGATAAAACAATAAAGTTCGACAGGGATGATGTTTTATTTTAATAAATATTTTCTGCTACAAACGCAAATGCGCATAAAATGGTGAATGTAGTCTAATTGTGCATGAATGCATGAAAGCGGATAATCACACAGATATGTATGATATGATCTTATGTTCATTCAAACAGATTATGATACATACAAATTAGTACGATGTCATATGATATTTCTTACAAACTCAATATTACTCACACAAATGACTAGTAGGGTATGACACTTTGTTCTTAGAAAGACCCAATCATACATGCAAATGGAGTTGAGGCAAGATATTTGCTTAAAAAAACACGCACTCAAACATACAATTCATGGATAGGACATGCTAACATTTCATATCAACTATTCGTTTCTTATAGCAAGAAACATATAAATATAATAGCACAAAATATGTGTGTACTTTGGTACGGCTGTTATCTGTAATTGGGTCATAAGTGAACATTTCTTTAGGACCGATCTGTGTTACCCATCACGATACATTTTAATTAAACCACGTACGGTCCTACACATGTTAACCTTCCTCAGTGCATATACTTTCTTTAACATGGACATCACTTAGGATTACACTGTGTCTCAAACGTATTGCTAAATTCCCCCTTTGATTTAATAGTAAATCAACTGTAATATTAAATTTTATTTTCCCCAATAGTGACCCCTGTAACAGCTGTTTTTAATGAAAACATAAATGTATGTTTGAGACGGAAGTGTAAGGCATGAAAGATTACTGTCATTGATAACAGAATCATTGAGAAATCGAACTTACTTCAAACGAAGTGATTAACTATCATTTATCCTGTAGCCCCAAAGACGCTAGAGACCAATGTAATACACGTGCTTGTTTATGTTTCTGGAGAAATTATTGTCATTAAACGAACTGAAATAATGATTTCTCCATTTTCAAACTTTACACACACACACACACACACACACACACACACACACACACACACACACACACACACACACACACACACACACACACACACACACACACATATATTGTGCAATTAGTGTGAAAATTTGCATTTAGCAACATTACAGGAAAACATTTATCTGGAGTCTGAATTCTCCATCTTAAACATTATATCATCAACAAGGTTTTATTTTGTTTCTCAGTTTGCTATAAACAAACGATGTGTGGGCGATTATGTGCGCCACACACAGTGATGTAGCATCTGTTTATCCTTAGTTATTTTTTTATCCGAGTAGCTGTTTCGCTTTTTCTTTAAAAACTGCAGTTAGCCCTTCAATTGGCTGCAGTTTAATGATACTGCAGTAAAGCCTGAATCGATCCAAATGATCCTAGCACAGTGTGATTTGATATTGTGTTAGACAAGAAAGCAATGCTGAGATTCATTGACCCAACTGTGTAGTTTTATCTGTGATTCCTTTCGGCAATTGGCCATTTAATGACTTAAAAGGCATATAACAAAGTTACGGCACTCACTTTTCACGTGATCATTACTCTCTCGCTCATTCTGAGATCTTTGCCTGATTTGTTTGATATTTGCTTCATATTCACTTGAAATGATGAATACAAAGTATGCTATGACTTAATATAAATAACGACAACTAAAAGTCTCATAAGGCTCATGGATAAATGAAATATGCCATGTACAGTAAAATGGTTACCTCTTTTATAGGTAACCACACAATGTTAGAAACATTTTCCTTCCGCCACCTTTTACCGAGTACGCTGGACACATATTTCCGTTACTATGGCAGCATGACCACTCCACCTTGCTATGAAAGTGTCAACTGGTTCATATTCTATGAAACGATAGAGATTTCTGAACAACAGGTAACTATAAAACGCGACTTAAAGAAATGTACAAGCTGTTTTGTTGTTGTTATTTTTTTATTCTTTCGTTAATGTTTAAAATTGTCACTACTAAATAAAACTGATTTTTCTGGCTAAAAATACACCATATTATTTCTGGAGATAAGCGCCTTATAAGAACACACAGATGGAGCTATTGCGCGCTGATCTGGGCTGGTATATAAAGAGCTATCTTGGATAGCAATTACTACTTACTACCAGCTGAGCTACTGCGGCTCCTTTTTGTGTGCATGGATGGATGCATTCATGTATGTATCTATGTATGTATGTACGTGTATATGTATGTATGTATGTATGTATGTATGTATGTATGTATGTATGCATGTATGTATGTATGTATGTATGTAAGCAGCAGGGAGGGTGAACCCTACAACTTTGTAGAGATCTTATTTTTGAAATTTAAGGGTTCCTACGAAGGCTGAAAAAAAAGTTTTTGTCTTAATAGTAAAAACTTCTCTAATTGACCAGATTTTTTCCGATTTTTTCACAATCTGGTCACTACGCGTATGTCGACCACCCTCCCTGCTGCTATAAATTAAACAGCCATTATAGATATTATCAATAATGAGTATTGGAGAACCACACTCAGCTAAATTAGCTCGAGAACGACTAGATGCAATTAAAAAATATCTACCTTTTCGTGATTTTGTTAAGCAACAACTACAATCGCGTCAGGAATCTCAAGTTGAATTTGAAGAGGATACAAAAAAATTATTTAAACCTATCACTGAGACCACTAAAGGTATTCTACCTGTGTTAGAGAAAACCGCTGAAACAACTGGAAAAATAGCAGAAAGAACTAAAAAAATAGCAAGAAGAACTAAGAAAACAAAAGAAATTTTACGTGAACTTCCAGCCGAAATAGCTGCTGCGATGCCAGTCCCGGAAATACCTGAGGATGAAGATCAACCTGAAGGTGTTGAAGCACCAGCCCCTAAACCAAAATTAAGTACTGCTGAATTGATAAATAAATTTGATGAAGAAACTATTAAGGCAATTAATAAATTGAACCAAGATCGACTAATTGTGTTTGCTGTGGATGGTTTTAGTCAAAGAAGTAAATTAATGAAACCTGAACACGCAAAAGATATTAAAACCAGTGAACAATGGCAAAAATATTTATATCGCATACGTATGAGTGTTGAACAAGCTAGAGATAATGATCCATTATATAGGGATTATATTGGGAAAATTAATAATTTAATTCAATCAAGAAGAGAGGAGAGAAAACAAAAGAAACAAAAACCTCCAAAACAACAACAAAAAGTACCACCACAACCACCACAATCTGAATTACCATCATCATCATCATCACCAAAACTTAAAGCATCATCACAACTAACACAACAAGAACAAGAACGACAACAACGAGCACAACAACTACAACAAAAGCTACAACAACGAGAACAAGAACAACAAGAAGAAATAAAACCATTAGATCAAAAGTTACAACAACAACTACAAGAAAAAAAAAAACGATTACAACCAGTCCAAACAACAGGTAAGGAAGAAGAAGAAGAATTTCAAGACGCTCCCGAAGCAACTGGAAGTGGTCTAGGAAGTGGTCTTATTACCTGTCCCAATAATGTCCTTGCTGATGTTGATCGATTAGAATCCTCATTGGAGGAAAACGAGCTGGTAATAATTCCCCAGAAATAATTAATGAAGCAGCTGATATTTGCAAACGATTATTTACAGGCGGTATGATGGATATTAATGTATATCGGTCTCTCATTAATGAAATCGCCGATGATTATCATAGTGACTAAGTATGTAATTAGTGATAAAGTCACTTAATAATAAGATGATCATACACAATACTCGTGGACCTACCATGGTCAGGGTAATAAACTCTCGATTACCAGTATACAAAACGACCTACGGAGATGGACTAGGTGATATTGTTCAGGGTCTGTTTAGAAGAATAGCCCCAAAAGCAATACCGATTGCAAAGCAGCTAGGAATGAAAGCTATTGATGTTGTTCGTGATAAAGGTATAGGCGCTGTTGGTAATCTTGCTAGCAAAGTATTCTCAGCAATCAAAGATAGACTATCAAGATTAATACGCAGACCACAAGCGACCCGACCTCAACCTGTGAAATTGGCTAGCACTGAAGTGATGCCCGCAAGTGTAAGTAAAATAATAAATCAAGCCGCTAATCAAAAACTAGCGGAGTTAGCTGATATCCCGATGTCGGAAAAGGAAAAAATATAACCGCTAGTCTGATAGCAGGAAGTGGTCTTCGAGTTAGACGAAGACGATAATAATAAAGATGTTTAAGCGCGTATCTGACCCCGCGTTTGACATGGACGCACCAGTACTCAAAGATGAGTCTGTGCGCGATTATCAGTATTATTTTTACGACGCTCGAATTCCAGATCAGCGTGGAAGAATCGAACTACAGGTTCAAGATACAAGTAGATATTTCTTACCAACTGAAGCATTTATCGAAGTTGAAGGTGAAATTTTAAATAATGTTGCTCCTGCAGCACCAGTAGCATACGCCGCTAATATTGTTGTTGGTTTTGTTAATAATGGTATTATGGCGTTGTTTGATAGCGCTACGTACATGATTGACGGAAAAAATATTGAATCAATCCAGAAAGACGTCGACGTTGCCACGACGATATTGGGTCTTGCGAGATACAGCGACGATTATTCAAGATCGGCTGGCCCGTCAATGATGTTTGCAAAAGATACAACTGATTTTCCAGAAAGTAGAAATGTAAATATTGGTGATGTGAGAGCTGCAGGAGAAGCTGCTGATGGTCCTGCAGTATTATCGATGAATGCAAATTTCAACTTAGGATTTGCAGTACGTAAATCAATGTTAAAAGGTGATAGGAGAAGATTTTCATGTGTGATTCCACTGTCACATATCTTTGGATTCTGTAGAAATGTCAGAAAAGTCATTTTCGGAGCTAAGCACACAGTTGTACTTGTACGAAAAGGCGATGATAATGATGCAATCTGGCGACCCGTTGGTGATGCTGGTAAAGTAGTACTAACAAAACTTTCCCTGTGGATGCCAGTGATGACTCCGTCAATATCTGAAGAAGACCGGTTGTTATCTTTTATGAGTCAAGGCGGTAAATCAACATTGTCATGGTTAACAACAACCACAGATGCTGTTCAAAGTACAATTAATGGTATATTCACATGGCAAATAGCTTCTCAACAAGGTGTTTCTGCACCAAGACATATATTTATTGCGTTTCAAAATGCTGCACGAGTAAATGATCAAAAACGTAGTGCAATGATGTTTGACAAACTTGGTGTTTCTGAAGTTTCATTAAGGATAAATGGACATTAAGAACCATCCGAGGATATATTACTGAATTTCGATCAAAATCATGTAGCACGTGCATATCATCGTCTTATGTCGTTCATGGGACGTGATCAAAACATTGATACTGGTTTACAAATATCACAGTTAGATTATACATCGCTGTATCCGATTTATTACTTTTCACTAGAACATTTAGATTTAACCAGACAATCTGTTGTAGATATATATTTTCGAGCTCGTGTGGATCGAGGAGTTATCGCTAATTACAGAGCAATTGCAGTTATACTCAGCGATAAATCGATGTTACTCGAAGGTGTTGGTGGACGAATGAGAGTTATTGATGCCCCAGTAGAAAATATGTAAATAAACATGTAATTAGATCGTTCATAATAATTATAATGTCATATCATCACGTTAGTGTGAGTCTGACTCCTGGTCAGATTAAAAAGCTGCAATCAGCATCAAAAAATAACTATGGAATAAAAATATCGCTAAAGCGAAAACAAATGACCGGCGCAAATAAACTATCGTTGACCGAGCGTCAATTCAAAAACTTCAATGAAGCTAAAAAATCAAATAAAGGCGTCAAACTTAATCTTTCTGCGGGCGCCATCAAAAACATCGCTAAATCGGGTGGTATATTTCCACTTCTCGCAGCTATACCAGCATTAATAGCAGCTGCAGCCCCAGCTGTTGCAAAAGCAGCTGCGCTAGGCGCTGTTGAAACAGCTGCTGGAATGGCGTTAAGGAAAGCAACCGGACAAGGAATCAAAAAAAAGGAAAGGGCATAAGATTACCAGGAACCCCGCCTTCGTGGTACGGAAAGGGTCTAAGATTACCAGGAACCCCGCCTTCGTGGTACGAAAAGGGTCTAAGATTACCAGGAACCCCGCCTTCGTGGTACGGAAAGGGTCTAAGACTTCCCGGGACAGTTTACTAATATCACCCATGTCCCATTTTGATTTACTTAATGCTGCTAAGCAATTAAAAATAAAAAATTTCAGAGGTGTTTTTATGCGCGATCAATTACCTAGAACTGCTAGCAGTTTTGAAACTGGTATCATTAATCTCGATAAAAACTCTGGCCCAGGCACGCACTGGGTCGGATATGCAATTGATCCACGTGGAATTATTTATTTCGATTCGTATGGATTAGCACCACCAAAAGAATTTTTAGAGTACGTTACCGGCGATATTCCAATCTGGTATTCAACGCTACCAACACAAAAAATAACTGATCCTCCAATATGCGGTCGTGAAACCCTCGCTGTGCTTGATGCTGTATCAAAATCAACAGCACCACGTCATAAAGTCGTGCACGCGTTCACTACACTACGTCATAACACTTAAACTGATATCAGTAAATATAATGGTAGATATTTATGGAAGATCTACTCGCAAAGATAAGGAGAAGGTCGATTTATCTAAATATGCAACTCTTGATCAGCTCAGAAATGAAATCGATGATTTATTAAATATCACAAGTGTGGATCAAATGAAGTCGTCGTTTTTCAGGACAAACAAGGACGATTAAAAACGAGTAACATACAACTACCAGATGTACTTATACGAATTCCCAACGCGGTTGTTAATAATATCGTTACTTTCACTGATCAAGGTAAAATACAGGATTCCGGTAAGTCAGCTAACGATTATGTTAAGAAAACTGGTGATGTATTTACCGGTGACATTATTATGTCAGGAAGAAAAATTACATATCTTGGAGATCCAATCGCAGATACAGACCCAGCAACAAAAAAATACGTCGATGATCAAGAATCCAAGTACGTGTCAGTGCGCGGTGGTATAATGCGTGCATTTCTCGACATGAATAATAATGGTATTAATAATCTCAGAACACCAGAAACAGATTTTGACGCTGCAACGAAGAAATACGTCGACGATAAGGAAATTCCAATAACGACTTCGTTAACGACAATCAATGATGGAATTGCTGCATTTAGAACTGATTCTATTAATCATGTACAAACATTTTTAAATTTCCGTAGAAATATAAACAGATCTATTAACGAATTTTTTGGAACTCCACCAGTCGTTGACATAAAACTTACCGACATTAACACGAAAATCAACGATATTGTTAGTGGAATTCCTAATATCATTGAAAAAACGAATCTTATTAAAATTCCTCACAAGCAGATCTTCAACGTAGTATACACAGTTGCATCAGGATTAGGAGTATGGACACTGCAAGATAATAATCTCAAACACACCGCAGAAGTCACTGGCGTATACAGACTGTCCGTATTTAGTAGTGCAAAATTCAGTATATTTACTACATTTCCATGGCGTTATTCAAACGATACTTTTTCTGGAGTTGTATCCGTCATAATAAATAAGGATGCGGAAGAAACATTTCTGCTGGAAGCATCTGATAAAAATTTAACCAGAGCGTTATACTGGTGGTGTTTGGAATTTGTATGTGAAACTCCTCAATTAGTTATCTAGATAAATATAATGAATCAAGAGTCATTTATCGACGTTCAACGTCACAGATACGCTCAAGTATGTGAGTGTCAAACCAAACTAAAAAATATCATCGACGATTACACGATAAAGGTAAACAAAACATCGGCGTCGTATGGTTGTTATTGATATAATGGTATACTCGGTTTCTGCTGTTATTGCCGGAACTGGATTATTACTATCAACAATAATGATGACAGCGCCTGCAGTTGTAACAATTATAGTTTCAACCGCAACAACATGCGCAGGTATTTTCAGTATTATCGCTAGAAAATATCTACGTGTACGAATGATAAACTAAACGAGTACATAATGAAATTGCACACAGCAACAGCCGCCTACACTAAATTATGCTCGTATATTTCAGCCTATCTCAGTGATGGTAAAATATCTGATGAGGAATTTGCAACGATAATGAAAACCTACGATGAAGCATTCATAATTGCTAGTGACAATAACGGAAAGATGGAAAATTAAATAATAACGATAATAATAATGTCATCGTTAGAATTACTTCAGCAGATCGTAGCTAATACAACGCCGTCAAAAACTACTATGATATCATTAAGTTCAACCAATCCTGAATTTAGCGTTAACTTTCCAACTGCAATTCCAGCAAAGGAAATAGCGCTGGCACAATTACGAGTTTATCATTGTTGGCCAAATATCAGGTCAAAATCATTTGGTGGACAACCATTAAATAATTCACTGGTATTTGCGAATAAAAATAAACCAGATGGAACACCTGATTGGCAAGTTGTTGGAATTACAACGGGCAGTTATCAAATAGACGAGATTAATAATGAATTTCAACGCAGAATTAAATCTATCACAGGGGAAGAATCTAAAATAGCGATTACTGCTTACGAACTAACACTATCAGCGGTTATTGAAATAAATTCTCCTGATTACCTCGTAGATATTTATCAAAGTTCAATTAGATCAGTGTTAGGATGGCCTGAAGTCGCACCTGTTTATAATGGAGTTTCAGAACCAACTAAAAATGAGTTTAAAACGAGTGAAGAAAAATTCATTAAAAATCCAGAATATCGAGGAAAATATCCATGGAGTCGTATAGTATTTGAATTTGATCCTAACGACGATACATATTACTTTACCGATTTTGACGGTAAAATAAGGATCCCCAAGATGAATAGATCAGTATTCAATATTATCGTTACACCAGAGGGGAGGCATCGAGAAATTGTTGATGAAAAATTTTTTAAAGATTTTTAAGATACTCTTAAACCTGAATACGATAAAACGTTTAATGATTTAAGAAATTTACTTATTTCATTATCACAACATTACAACGATAACGTAAAGCAGCAAATAATCGAGTCAATAAAACATTTAAATGGGATCTTATTCGATTTATACATCGCCAATCGAGGTATTATAAACTCTGCGACAACACTCGATGGAAATCTTCACACAAGTCCAACATTTAGGAAAATGTTTCTTGATCATTATAAAATAACAGAAAAAGACTTACAAACATTTGTTATACCAGATTTAAATAACGCTGAAATGAAGAAATCATTAAATGATCTTATTGAAGAATATTATCCGGGAGTAATTGAATCGTGGAGACAAATAGCCCCACCACCGGTTATACTAAAATACAATAACGACCCTTTTGGTGCCGGACGTCATATATCGCCAGGCATTGTAAACATAACATCAGTTATTTCAGTCAATCTGGTATGCGATGTTATTGACGGTAGCTATCAGACAGATCTTTCTAAGTCTAGCCAGGCCCAGCAAGGGTACATATTATTCAGTTTCAGCCCATCGCTCCCTCCCGGTTGGTTAATTGTATCAGAGCCAATTAACCCCGTGTACCTGCGAGTTCATAATCCGTTATTATCAAGGATACACTTTAAACTTACAGACCAAAACATGCACATTCTGGACACAATAAATGAAGAACTAAATATAAACCTGTATCTAAAATCATAATGTGTTATCATAATGCGATTTTATCATAACAAAAAAAAAATATCCGGACGTATTTGCTTGTCTATATTACTGTATTCTTTGTTTACATAAAATCCCCGCACAGTGCGCAATCGAAATCTATTATCTAAAAGGCTGTGGCTGCATATTGATTATTCCATAACGGCTGTGTATATACCATGTAAAGTTATTTTAAGAACATCTGCTATGACTAAATCAATATCCTTGGTTACAGCTTACGCATAGACTCAATGTTATACAGAATTATATATATTTTTTGGAAACTAGAAATATAAAATCCCATTTTACACAGAAAATTGTGCTTTTTGTTAAGAACATTGTAGTTTTTAGGAAATAGGCTATTGGTAAACACATACTAACTTTTTCAGTACGTATTTATAACAAGGTCAGATAGCTCAGTTGATAGCGCGTAGAAACTCTCGTCCTGGCGCCCATGGTTTGAAACCCGAGAAAGACAAATTGTCTGCGGGAGGCGAGTTTAGGCCAAGATTTATAATCTATTGGGGGCCTTGGCCGAGCCCTAGTCTATTTGTGAAAGAAATTAATATACCTACCCGCGTGTCAACACGTAGTAGGTGTAAGTTTTGCACCCTACGGATTTGATATTTGGGGGTGGGTGTGCTAGTTTCTGTTCACAGGTAGAGAAAAGGCCATCATCTTCATTGTATATAATCATAATCATCTTCATTGTATATAACCATTATCATCATTATATATAACCATCATCTTCATTGTATATAAACCATTATCATCAGTGTATATAACCATTATCTTCATTGTATATAATCATCATCTTCATTGTATATAACCATATAATCATCTTCATTGTATATAACCATATAATCATCTTCATTGTATATAACCATATAATCACCTTCATTGTATATAACCATATAATCACCTTCATTGTATATAACCATATATCATCATTGTATATAACCATAATCTTCATTGTATATAACCATATATCACACAAAAAACAGCTCCCTGACAAAAAAGTCATGGGGGCTAATTTTTTTTTTATATTAAATAAACACTTATTATATAATGAATTTTGAAAATATCAATGTCATTGTTTCTGCGATTAAAAAATTACAACATAACGGTATCAATGTATCTGACAATCTTAATGCTGAAAAGATTCTATGTGATTTTGACTCATTACAACAACGAAAGAACGATAACAGATTTACGCTATCCGCTGATTACAAGTTTATGAAAATTATCCAGCAAGGAATGTTAAAGTCACTGGCAACTGTCACTGATAATCAGGTAAAATTGTTTGTGCCTCTCTCAAACGCTATTGACAAAATCAAGCTAGAATTATCTCACGAATACGAACAGAGAAAGATCATGAACTTTCGTATAAGACAATTAAGAGAGCATTGTGAAAATACGAGTGAAAATACGAGTGAAAATGACAGCAATAATGATGGATCTCTGACAGAGTCAGGGACTGTGATAATAGCTAAACAAAAACCTTGGGAAAACTAACGTTTCAGTAGGTATCATAGATTTGGATATGTTTCTGTGGATACCTCATATTATATCCCAACCATGTTTCAGTAGGTATCAAGTAATCATTTGGTAACATTAAAAATACGGTAGACTAAACGTATTGAAATTTTATTTTTTGTGTAAATCTTTTGGAAAAAGTAGATCTTGTAATCCCGTCTGCCACGTATTGTACCGATCGTGGTACTATGTCAAAATATTTGGCAGCAGAATTAATTGATTCAAAACTAATTTCTTCTCCAGATTCTGCATTCACTGATTTAATAGCTCTCTTTCCGTATAATTTACACCTTCCTGTGTTTCCGGATTTACAATTTTGACTCTGTGTAGTAATTCGTAGATTTCCAAGTGAATTATCAAGTTTATCGCCGTTGATGTGGTCAACCACATACCCATCTTTGATCGGTCCAAAATAACACTCGTAGGTAAATATGTGTGATAAATAATTTTTATTTCCTTTGGTATTAAACGCAAGATAACCAGTATTGGTAACATTACCTACTGGTTTTTTCAATCTGCAGTTTCTAATCACGCCATCACGAGATGCTTCATAATTAGTAAGGATTGGATGTGACACAAACTCATTTTGCTCCATTTATATATAATATTTATTTGTCTAAATCATTGTTTTTTGAAACTCTAGCCAGATAATCTTCTTCGGTTTTTATAGGAGAGTCAGCGTTATATTTTTTATCGTAATATCGTTTCAACTCTCTGTACTTTTTACCACCGCATTGCGCACACAGTTGAGTCTTTCCTCGCACTCCAGTATTACACACAATACACGGTTTTGGTCCTAGACTCCCATTTCTGACGCATTGCATATGATAACTACAGTATTCATTCACGCATGTTCTGTTACACGGAGACGTATAACCGATTTTTAACCAGTTGCAATGATTTGGTTGAATCATATACAAAAGATTAATGTTCAATTAAATATATATTTTGCCTTAATTATAATATGGAAGAATTATCCGTGATTGAACCCTACGCAACCAGATTCGATCTTGACAGACTACCCGAGTATAAACTTAGTATTTCGATGCAAGATCTAGCTTTAACGAATGCGGATATAACTAAACGAATCCGTGAGGCCAAGAAGGAATTTCGTGACGATGGTGCAGTTCATGCATGGTCAACATTCAGGATAGGACATATCGTTAATATGATGAACGACAAACGAGGAAAAGTAATTATTAATCACCTAGAGAATCAAAAATATTTTATTTTAATAAAGTTTATTGTAGAGACAGATGACGATATCTGGATTATTCGTGATAAGCGTGATCCAGTCCGTGTGCAGTCCGGGGGTAATATTGTTCTCTTAAATAACAGATCCAGACCTGGAATACTTACTGGCATTGATAAACCTTACTCTGTACAAGATTATCCAGCGACTGCAGTTGCCTATGGAATATATTCGCTGAATGATAAACCTAATGTTGCAGATCTCAAGCCGATGAAAATATCAAGAATAAACTGTGTAGCTGAACGAGTTACAGAACACTTTACAAACGCGATACGTGGTAATGGTTTAACTGATTTAAGACGTAAAAAAATAAATGCATGGGCAGAGTCGGTTAAAGATACCGGAGCGTCTATCAGCGACGTTGCTGAACTAGAGAAGAAATTAAGATTTCCAATAGCAGTAAAAACATTAACCGGAGAGATTTTGTACAAACCGAAATATATAAAAAATGGAACTCCGATAGATATTATTGATCATAACGCGCACGCATGGACTGCTGCAGTAACAATATTTCCACGAGATAGAACGGTTAAATTTTATGACAGTGATATCTTTGATTTTATCAAGAATATTAGTAAAACCGATCCTGTTTCTGTTTGGTTATTTCAGAGTTCAGAATATAATCATTACGATCAATTTGTACGACCTAATGGTGATATTTATCGTACAGAATCTCTCCATGAGGAAATGGAACATCTTGCGCAACGCCTTTGGCGTGAATATACATCTGATGATGTCATAGTTAGACAATTATTGAATAACTGTTTTACTGTTCCGTCAGTCGCTGCTCATTTCGCTCAGGAGAAAATTCATGGAAAACGACACGATCGGAATTTCTTGAAGATGTCAAGAAAAGTTGTATAGAATATGGACACGGTGGATTATGGAACACCAAATACGATTACAACGACGTTATCTCGGTTGATATGGTAGCATGTTATTCTGGGAGTTTTCCTGGATATGGAGCATGTTCTAAATACTTTAAGAGATTCGGACATCCTACACATGACATGACCAGGGTTGCGATAAACGGACCCCTTCCCATGGAAGGACCAGATTTTGACTTAACAGGATTTGCTCACGTAGAATCATTCGAGTTTAGAGAAGATCTCCATGCGATTACTTATATTTGGCTCGGAAAACATTTTTCAGAGCGACGTTGGGTTCCGATAGTACTATTGCGATATATACTTGATGCTGGATTTTTAATATCGTTGAGAGTAACTGAAGTGATTATATCGTATAGTTCACAGAAGCAAGTTTGGTTGCCAGAACCGGACAGATTTAATATCGATGATACGAAGAAAGAATTCCCTGATATTGATGAAGATCATATTATTAAAATAAATAAATGCAGGAACGAGCATGATGAGAAATTTGCAAAAGATCTTGGTAGAAAGATAATCGGTAAATTTACTCAAGGTGGTTCATACGATCATAAACTAACGTGTACAAGATTGATTATGGACGATGCTGAACTAGATTTTATAATCGCTGATACAACGGAGAAAATACATTTATAAACAGATGTAATGCTTATTTATCAGATGGGACAAAACTAGGTGCCATTGTGAGCTATCTTGATGGCGAGTCACCGCAGTTTACTCATTTAAGATCTTCGATGTTAGCGTACGTTCGATAAACCTACTATCGATGATAAACAGATTTCCTCGTCACGCTGTCAGAGTCGCTACGGATTCATTTTATGTACACAAAAAATATAAAGATTTATTACAACTCGGTAATGGTGAATGGGGGACGTGGAGGATAAAACAGGAAAATATACTTAGTTATTCTGAATCTGCCGATGTTGAAATTGCGGAGACATATTACAGAAATAATAATCAAATATCAAAATCATCTGCACCATCTGTGTACGATCCTGTATCTAGACATAAAACCGTTTATCTTAATGGGTGTGGTGGTTCAGGTAAAACAACTCGTGCGATTAAATTATTTATAAATAATACATCAGATATAATTGTTTTGACACCTACACATAAACTTTCTAGAGAAATAAAACAACGAGGAGTAAAATCATGTACATATCACAGTTTCTTTAGATGGTGCGGAGATACCTGGACTCCATCGCGGATGGGTGAAAAATATATACCTAAGTATATCATATGGGACGAGATATGCACGGTTTCGTTAGAAACACTAAAAACATTTCTTGATTGGTTACTGACAAAGAATACTGCTGTGATTATGTGTGGCGATCATGGTCAACCACCACCCTTTGTTGGACAGTCTCCACATGAATGGCTAAAGAATAATGTAGATTATTACGAAGAAATAAATGATGACCATAGAGCTATTGATGAGCCGCTGAAAGAACTTAAAAGATTAATCAGACTTCAGCCAGATCAAATACAATGCGAGATACTGCGTAAAGTAATTACAGAAACTTCTATGAATGATTTTTGGACTTTATGGAGACCTGCTGATTTGATAGTCGCAAGTAGAAAGATAGTTCGTGATGAACTACAAAAGAAATTATTTACATTACATAAAGAAAAGTTTCCGGATCTACATGTACCTTTGTGTTATCGCCCATCAGATACTCGACGACAAAATATTGAAGTTGAAATACCAGGTGGAGACACTGTCCGAGTACAAAATCTTGTCTTGAATGATATCGTGTTGGTTGCTGTTGACGTTGTTGAGAGCGCGTTAAACATGGATAAATCGCCATGGACGTTAGGATACGCTATAACGATTCACTCGTCGCAGGGATTAACTATCACTGATACTAGAATCTGGATTGTAGATGATCGTATTGAATGGTCAAATTTAGTCTATCTCGCCGTATCTCGAGTCAGGAGAATATCGCAACTGCGTAGGGTTATTGTAGATTACGTAATAACTGAAGAAATCACTAACAATGCCGATATCAATAAAAAATTAGTCAGCTATAAACAGTGTGACAAAAAAAAATAAGCGTGACTTTGATCTTGATGCTGAATTTATTATAACACTAAGACAACAACAGAATAATCATTGCGCAAGTTGCAGCTGTAATATGTCATGGCAGTGTTTTAATCCAAGACAATTTACCGTAGACAGAATTAATAGTGATCTCGGTCATACACGTCATAATGTGATGCTGACCTGTCTTGAGTGTAATCGACGTCGAGGTGCTGGATGTTTACAAAATTGAACTTGGTGGTAATTACGTATCCTCAGGAATTACTTGCAATTGTTCACGTACAAATCCACGTTGAGGAGCTGTAGAATCTAGTCTATAGATTGGAGGTCTACCAGTGGATCTTACCACGCTAGAAATTTTATGTGTAGTCACGCTCCAGATAGGATCGGTTGCTCTTTTTTTTACCGCCTTCAAGTTCGCCAGGTTCATATAAATATCTTACAGTTACATTACCTAATACTGGTTGAGAGAAAGATTCACGTCGTTGTCCGTTATAGCTACGGGGTATATATTTTTTTTAATCGCATTAGAAGGTTTCATGGAAGTTGCACGAGTAATTTCATTATTCAACGCAGTTATCACACTCGGTAATCTTGCAACCCACTCACGAGATCTATCCTTGAAGTCAATAGATATTTCCTTTGCATATTGGTATCCGAATAACTGCTCAGCAAGTGTTCTATTAAATCGTTCAACGATTGCCTGATCACGATGAATTTCAGTATGTCCTCGTCTCATTTTAACGTTATGTTTCTTCATCAACGATAATACTACTCCAAGAAATTCTTTACCAGGATCAACTTGTAATAACCGTGGCCATCGTAGACCACCACGTTGATAAATACGCTGAAACGCAGATGCAACTTCAGATGCTGTTTTTGTTGATAGCGGCTCCGCTTCTTTGTATCTACTCACAACATCAACGACAGTCAATGCGTATTTGTACGTGCGTGATTTTCGTCCACGTGTTTTAATTGTATCGTGTGGTAAAAACAGTATATCCGCTTGATGAACTTCATTAGGAACGCTAACATCAAAATGCGCATACTGAATTCTTTTAGGTGGACTTAGGAAGATTTGCCATATTGCCTGTCGTGCTAACCATGATGCAGCAACATTACGTGAAACTTTTGCTGCTTCGGCGAGTTTACTAATCGCTGCTTTACCCCTCCAGAATCCTCTCGGGGAATAATAAACAGATTCCATTATGATAGTTATATAATTAATTACCAGCCCCTAGCACTAGTTTACCTTTCATAGCAGTTTTTACTAGAAAGCTAGCGAGAGATTCTCTGAGAGATTTATTAGGTATAGAATTTAATGCGTGAATCAATTTCACATCTGCGATATGTCGTTGTTGCAAATCCTTATTTTTATACGCGACATCATGAATGTAACACGCTTGATCAATCTTATTTACTGGATACTCTCCTGATTTTGGTTAATCTTGGTTATCTAGTCTGATATCGAGACGAGTTCCAGGACCACAATAATTATATCCGGGTAAATGTTTCTCACCGGGGTATTTAGCCCATGGAGTTCCTGGTAATTTTCTTAACGAAGCAGCGATATCACCCCCACCTGTCTTTGTTGGAATAAATTTATATTTCTTGGTGCCACATTTCACACACTTGCCTGTAAGTGCACGTCTTTTATTTTTTGTTGTTATTGTCGTTAATTCAGTAGTAGGTGTAGATACTCTGCATCGAACACAATATAGACTCATATTATTAATTATATGGATATAATTGACTTTTCAGCGACACGAAAACAAGAACCAGTAAAACACCATCCAGCGTTACCAAATTCTATCAGAATGATTATAATAGGCCCATCTGGAAGTGGGAAGACGCAATTATTGCTCAGTCTAATAATGAGATGGATGAAGTGGGATAAATTGTATTTAGTAGCGTCATCTGTAGATGATCAGCGATGTTACGAAGTACTTAAAGATTTTAATGAAAACGCAAAATTGTTGCATGAAGACAGTGAAATCATAGACTTTATTACTGATATTGATGAAGCACCATCTGTAGATGATCTGGATGGATTCATTAAGAATTTAGTAGTGTATGATGATGTTATGCTGGACAAACAATCAAATCCAGCTAGAATATTTTCTCGAGGCCGCCACAAAAACACAGACGTGATTTATGTTACACAGCGTTATACACAAATTCCAAAAGTGATCAGGGATAACTGTAACATTTTAGTTGTATTTAATGGAGTTGATAATTATACTCTACAGAATATTTATTATACTTGGTGTTCTGGGGACATGGACATGAACAAATTTAAAAATTTCTTTTCAAAAGCACAAGCTACTCCCTTTGGTTTTGTAACAATAAATTTACATGATCCTAGGTCAAGATATCGTAACGGACTTGATACAAGTTTTGGATTAAAACCATAGCAGCAGGGAGGGTGGACGACATACGCGTAGTGACCAGATTGTGAAAAAATCAGAAAAATCTGGTCAATTAGAGAAGGTTTTACTATTAAGACAAAAACTTTTTTTTCATCCTTCGTAGGAACCCTTAAATTTCAAAAATAAGGTCTCTACAAAGTTGTAGGGTTCACCCTCCCTGCTGCTATGTATGTATGTATGTATGTATGTATGTATGTATGTATGTATGTATGTATTTGTGTATGTATGGATGGATGGCTGGAGTTATGGATGGATGGATGCAAGCACTTACTTACGTACGTATAAATGTATGTTTGTATGTATGTATGTAAGTATGTATGTATGTATGTAAGAACGCACTTGTGTATGTATGTATGGATGGATGGATGCATGTGTGCGTGTACCGCACGTACGCACGTATGTATATGTATGTATATATGAATGGTTTGATGGCTGGATATATATATGTAAGTAGTTCATGGATGATATTTACCCATACAGTCAATCAATTTTGGGAAGCAACACCTATATGATAAATAAGTACATATGATCATTATCGAAATTATAAATAGAGTTTTCTTTGACTTGTAACTTAAAAAAACGGCTTTGAGATGTGTTTATTTGACATTCATTCTTCACTAAGTTCGTAAGATGTTCTCATACCTTTCTTTTCAGTTAAATGCATTCAGGCACATCCATCAGAATTTTTTGCTAACCAAACAACCAGATATATATGTATGTATGTTATTAGGACTTAAAGACCTAATAATGTATCCTTGCCTTAAATATTTACAGCATATTTTCTGTTTCTACTTACGTGGTGTTTGTTTTTTATTTTTGTAATCATATCA
This sequence comes from Megalonaias nervosa, assembly GCA_016617855.1. Taxonomy (NCBI): domain Eukaryota; kingdom Metazoa; phylum Mollusca; class Bivalvia; order Unionida; family Unionidae; genus Megalonaias; species Megalonaias nervosa. Next base: position 2,665 of record JAECUM010051712.1, on the reverse strand, counting down.
TTATATATGTTTTTCTTTTTAAGTGTTGTCAAATGTTGTAAAGCGTTTAGAGCTTCTAAAGATTAGGCGCTATACAAAGTCCTCATTATTATTATTATTAATATATCCAATGACTTCCGCCCCACTCAGCTGCTTTATCAAAGAATTGTTTCCTGCAGCAGAAATGTGCAGACTAGAGGAAACCAAAGAGCAGTCACGGGGAGTCCGCCAGTAAATTTTGGCCAGCAACATTCTCCTCTGTGGCATCTGAAACGTTATTGACGCTTACCCAGTATGTGCTGAATATAAATTTGTTTCTAGCAAATATGATTCTACAATACATGATCATATTCTCTCTTTTTGAATATTCCAGATGAAATCGTCGTGAGAGATTTGCATTCTTGTTGCAGCCATTCCTACACAGTTATTTTATCCCAAAAGCATATTTGGCAGGAGATAATGTTTCCGAATATCAAGATATCTTGTTCATTTTATTTCTCCATTTGAATTTGAATTAGATGATTTTATATCGGAAACTGCCAAACTGTTACATTGTAATGTATCGACATACAATAATGTTATGTTGTAAACACATGTTTTAACAAATGCTTATATATTGATTTCAAGCGGAATAGATTTTTGTAATTAATATCTAAACGAAATATCTGGACCAAATTAACATTGCCACGACGATTCTTATACTCGCCAGATTGTGATGACTACTCGAGATCATCGGGTTCAACCAAGATGTTTATCAGTGTTACGACTAATAATTCCGATTCTCAGAAGTATACGGCAGCTGTTGCTGTATGGCTGCTTCTGTGTCGGACCGTGCTAATAACACTACCGTAATCGCTGGTGATAGATTGATTTGCGCAGCGTTGCAGAAAACTTCGAAGATTCTCATAACGATTTGGTATGCAATTCCTCTCAGTCACATATTTATGTTTTCTAGATATATTCGCATGGTTATTTTGGGGGATAAATGTATAGTCACATGAACCCATAAGAACAACTCCAATGGTGCAGTTTGGTGTGGTGCAGGTGCCGCTGATGGTAGAATTGTATTAGAAATATTAACATTGCGATACCCCTGTAGTCTACTTCGTTGAATACATGCTCACGCGTGTTGTCGTCTGTGCGGTCTGGAAAAGTATACAGTTCATGGGCATTTTATAATGGCAAATAAGTATTCAACATGATCTTACCGCACCAAAACTTGTGCTCGTGTCGTTTCGAAATACACATCGAGATAATGACCGAAACGCTAGTAATATTATATTTCACAACTTAGAAATAACTGGGTTTTCATTGCTGTTAAACTAGTATCAGGAACCTTCTGTACGTCAATGTAGAAGGACAAATGGGATGAAGCAAGATGAAGCAAGCCAATCAACCTCAGCAGAAAGTAAAAAGACCAAATCGAGAGCAAGAAAAATTCAGAAACTAAAGGCAAAAAAAAAAAAAAAAAAAAAAAAAAAAAAAAGAAGCCAAATTAATGGAAAAAAAATAAAGCACCATTTTTGTTCTTGAAGAACCAAACTTTGACAAGATTCCAGAAAGCTCGGATGGGAATATGACAATTGAAGAAACTCTAAGCCCAGAATCGCCAACACAGAAAGAACAAGAAAAAACGGACCTGAGTACCTCTACCTCAGCTTCCATTCCAGGAACACCATCGGAATCGGAAATAACGGAGCTAATTAAAGAGGCAAGAAATGAGGAAAAGGAAATCGAACAGGAAATGAAAGCTACATCCTTAACCAGAGAGAGCCAGAGGAAAAAAATATAAGTTTGGAAGAATACAGAGCCAAAAGAACTACTCAATAATTAATTGACTAATTAATTAATTAATTAATTAATTAACAATATAATATCTATAATTGAATTTTTTAGAATTACAAAACTTTGATATATGTACATAGACAAGAATAGAGGGACTGAACCTACAGATCTTGACTGTGAACATAAATGGAATTAGAAACAAATTAGACAAAATAATATCCGTAGCAAAAGATTATGACATAGTTCTACTACAAGAAACCAATGGAACGCCCGAACATATGGTGAAGAGACTAGAAGAAGAACTTGACGCTTTAGTCCTCACCAGTGACCACCCAACAAAAAGTAAAGCAGGGGTGGCTACAATTGTTCGGCGCTCGGCCAAAGGATTAAACTTTGAAAGCCTTTAAACCCCAAATGATTTGCAGGGACGATTGATACATATTAAAATATACAATTTGAATATTTTTAATATATATGTACCCTCTGTAGGAGTAAGACAAAAGTTAATTTTATATTAAATGTGAACCACTATATACAATACGTCATTGAAAATCCATGCATTGGAAATTAAACAATGCTCACCTGTTGGACGTTGAATATGTAAAAACTATTCGAACTCACTTGGATAAATTCAGAAAGAATAAATTTGGAAATATTATGGCAGATTGGGATCTTTTTAAAAAAGGAAAAAAACTAAATATTATAGTAAGATAAGGAAATTACATAGAAACTGGATAAAAGGAAATTATATAAAGATACGGAGTAAAAATAACTCATTAACGGAACAAGATAAAGAAATAATCAAGGAATGGATGATAATAGAAAAAGAAGTAACCTAAGGGGTCAAAACTAGAGTAGGAAAATTTGATAATTTATATAAAAATGGGAGAGGCCTATACAG
>JAECUM010051711.1:0-21836 GCA_016617855.1 Megalonaias nervosa | reverse complement strand
AATAATGCACTTTTTCTAATGAAGTTGTTTGTTATTCTGTTTAAATAAAATTTATTTTCAAAATGTCCAACATGCGAAAGATCGTTCCAACTGGTTTCAACAACCATTACGTTTACACGAAAACATGTGTGTATTACGTCACTGCTTTTTGTTTTCTTGATGAGTCTGGTTCCCGGAGTGGTATAGCATTGTATCCTACCAAACTGGGAGTGAAAAGAGCAGGGAACTAGACTAACTGTTGATACACCACCAAACAAGATTCCTTTTGTTCAAAAAGCAAGCGAAATTTTTGTGAGACAATTGTCTACGTCAAATCTCAATTTTTGTGCTGTTCAATTAGTACAGTATTGATATCGTTATTTCATTGGAAGTAATAGTGAAACTTTTTATCATTCTTGAGGATATCTCAATGTGCCAGTTAAAGAATTCTCTGAAACTCACTTGCCCACAATGGTCTGTATCTGTGAAACCAAGCTCTTTATTTTACGAAGTATAGTATTCTTTTCGCTTGGTTGCCGTGCTATCTTTGATCACAGTTACCAATGAGTTGGTTAATTTAAGATAGTTTACGTTACATACACAATAACATTTATAACAGTGTTCAATTGATCAAATGAAGTGAGTTCACCCGACATATGACCGGGGCAGCTAGATTTTAAGTTTGTAGGATTTTCGTGCCTTTTAACTTTTCTTTTATTTCACCTCCATTATTTGATTCAAAAGACATAATTAATGTGATAATACAAAGGAGGCCAGCTTTTAATTCAGTGCAACAATGCAACAAATACTTCTGCAAGTCAGTTATCAAAACACGGTCGTCACCTAAATAGGTTCTCAGACAAATACTCGTGGACATAGCTGTTACGGTAGATTGACACATTTTATGTTTAATTACAAGAAGACACATTGCATTTATGATGATTACATTAAAAAGGAACTAGAAGATAGAACTAGAACACAAATACACAAATTTCAATTGATAAAAAAATTATTTAATTTGTATTTATTTATTTAAAGTACTGCCTCCACTTGGCGTAGTGACAATTTCATTGATCAAAATTTCCTTACATATCATTAATTGTGGTGTGCTAGGAATATCACCTGGAAAGAAAATGTAAAAAAATTGATTGACTTATTTTTAAATTTGGTATTTCATAATGTTGATTAAAATTTCCAGGTCCTATCTACCGTTTTCGATGATAAAACGAGCGATATATCAAAGTTTTTGTAGCTAATTTTGATCGCGATTTCCATAAAGTTCATAAAATAGGGATCAATTTTTGGGATAATTTCTGGTTTTAAAAAATGGGATCCACGCCTGACCCCGCGTCATAAGCGGGTTTGCGAGTTATCAGGTTGTGAGTTATCGAGGGAGTGGTGTATGTTGGATTACTGGATAAAATTAAATGGAAACAAAAATATCTTGAGGCAAAAGAAAAAATTTCCTGATTCACAAGAAAATCCCATGACCACAAAAAAAACCTAAAATTCTTGAGTCCCAAAAAACACATCTACTGATTATCTGTATTGAACATTCAACTCATTTGAAATTACATTTATTGTCCAAATATATAACTGACATATGGATAATTATTTGGTATTTGATTGTAAATGATTGACATCTCAGTCTTTATGGAGGTGGGGGCAGATAGCTGGGTGGTCTAAGGCTCTTGCCTCTGTATACAGCTCACTCACACATCTCACCTCTGTCCAAGTTCAAATCTCATCTTGACCAATACAGGTGTGTGAGAAAGCTTGATGGTGGCTTGAAGCATCTGATGGGTCAGGTTCTTCTTCCACCATATATACTGGCTGCCATGCAGTGTGCAAAACTTGCCAAAACATACTGCAAGCCCACAGGACCAGCAACTTAAAAATGTTACCAGTCCCATCTGTAACCAACTGGTCCTACATTTCATCATGCAAGGAGACAAAATGCAGTGACTGACGAAGTTATCTATGTAATAAAAACTGGAAAAATAAAGAAAAACAGAAAATAAATACGATCTGGTCGTATATATAGTTTATTGAATTTTATTATTCTTCATAACATGGCTGCTGTTTATTAACTTAAACAATGTTGTCAAGTGATGATCCAGATCTAAACATACATCACTGAGAGGTAGGACATCAGAATCTGATGCTTCTATTGATGACCTACTGATCATGGTTAGAATGAACATGAAGATCCACACCCATTCACTTATCATCAATGAAGGCATCAGAACTAGGACAAGTCTTCAAATATGAGGCTGTGGTATCCAAGTTACAACTGCCCATGAAATTAGGTCAGCAGAGAGATGAGTCCCAACAGTATATTGCTGGTTAACCATTTATGAGATGGGTGTTTTATGTTATCTACACAGTTTGTAATCAATCTTATTGTTGAAGGTATCACTGATAATCCTTGGGAATTATGTAATCCAACTTTTTTAGAACATTGTTTTGTTTTTGTCTGATAGTGTCATATTCCCTTTGAATAGCTTTCTTCCTTGGCTGTTTTAGGGGTTTAAGTCTTTTGGTGGCATCTTGGCATCCAAATAGCTGCCCCATGTTGACTTTAGGAATCCAAAGCAACATGACATCACACACTGCATAGGTGCATTAGAGTTTTTACCTGGAGTTACTAGCATCTATTGTGCACAGATTAAATGTAAGTTATTTTCATTCTTATCTCACCCAGCAGATCTGATTGCTATGCTCCAGAATCATGAATGATAATTAGTAACTATTCACCATTACTTATTTTTCACATGACTTTTATTAATTCTTTTCATGCGATAAAATATACAAAATATCAATTAAATTTAGTCAATATACACAAATATCCAACTGGTCAGATGGACTGTCTATTTATTTTTTTGTGTTAGTCTGCCATGAAATTAGTTGGCATTGAACCAGCAGGCTGGCAGCAATTTCAGACGCTGCTGCTATCATATGCTGAAAAATGGTGATAATCCCACAAAAACCGAAACCAGTACAACTGGTGGTCTTTCTGCACTGGCTATTCAAATGCATACTAATAATGTTTAAGTCCCATCCATGATGGAGATACACAATACATGCATGGCAAGTTGGAGTGGCAATCTGTGAGGTACTTACCCCTCCCCACTGCACAGTTTCAATGCTGAATGAGTGTAAGGAGGAATTATATGCTCATTTATGATGCATGGAACACAAAACTGCAAGTTGTACAGCATTATATTACTCATCTATTAAGCAAAGTACCCTGATTCCTGTCACAGCATAAAACAGACACTCCATGTCTTTGTTGCTGAGATAGCAATTCTGATAATACAGTAGATGGGGTAAATAAATGCTGCTAGGAGTAAATTTGTCCCTTAAAATGAATGTGTTTGCAAAGATACATTGCAATCTTCTCTGTAGTTTACTCTAATGGATGATGCAAAATGGACAAAAGCTCTTCCAGTCCATAACCAGATGAACTGAATTGTCAAAGTATACCGTATATACTTGCTTATAAGTCCAAATGCAAACTGTACAGACCCAGATCTGCCATCATGCAATGAACTAATAGATTTTAGTCCATGCAGTTTGTTAGGAGTAATCTGTAGAACAAACAAAACAGACCCTGATGCCAGCAAATTGGAAAAAAACCCAACTGTACAAGCTGTTTATTTTAACAGACAACCCAATTCTTCCAATGAAGTGTTGTCAACAGTGACATCTAATAAAAAAATTACCTTTCATATAAATCAATGCTGCATAGTCCTTCGAACAAATGTTACCATAATAGGGCCATTTTTTTTTGTATTGGCATTTTGGAAAAGAAAATATCTGACTTAGTTAATTTGAATGCTACAAGTCACTGCCATAAATCAAAATTGCACAGCTGGGATATAATGTTGTGCCAAATAAATTTCAATTGCAGCATCTTTGTGAAAAGTCACATTTTCTTAATGCAAGGCAATTTAAATTAACTGAATGGCATTTGTAAGCACTGCTGTTAAAACTGAACTGTATCTCATAAATCAAATCAAGATTAAAAGGTTAGGCAATGCAACAACACTCACCATATATAATGACTTATAAGACAACTCCAACTGCCAATTGCAAAGACCCAAATCTGCTGTCACATAATGCACTGGCAGATCTGGGTCTGTGCAGTGTGTTAGGAGTTATCAGTAGAACAAACAATATAGACCCTGATTTGCAAGCGCAATATGCTACTGCAGATCAAGATCTATATTGTTTACGGTTTGACTCTACTTATCAGTGAGTAAACACGGTATGGTCCATCTTCCCTTATCATAACATCGTTCATAGTAGCAATAAGTTAACTCGATAAAATGTTACTATTGTGCAATATTAAGGGATCCATGACCATACCCACCTAATAAAATAAACTTTTAATAATGAAATGCACAGTAGTAAGAGACAATGATAAAAAACAACTTACCGTGTATACTTGCTTATGAGTCAAGTACAACTGCAAACTGCATAGACCCAGAGCTATTGCTAAGTTATGCCCCAGCAGATCTGGGTCTGTGCAGTTTGATAGGAGTAGTCTGTAGAACAAACAACACGGACCCAGATCTGCAATCACTTTATGCTATGGCAGATCAGGATATTTATTGTTTGCAGTCTGGCTCAACTTATAATCCAGTATATAGGGTACCATATATAACTGCATACAACATGCATTCAATTGTAAACATCCTAGTCCCAGAATAACCATCACATTCACTCTACTTACCATTACAAGAAAACTCCGATCTACTGGCATATTATGCAACTGCAGATCTGAATCTATACTACACACAGCGGTGTGCGTGTGTGTATGTTATACCTTAAAAGCTCCAATGCCACCATTTATCTTAAGTTTCAAGATTCCTCCAATCTAACTAAAGTTTGGAAGGAAGGAAATGATTTTTGTCAACAAAAGAAAAAAACCATCTGACAAAAACTGTTCTTTGAAAGAATCAAGATGTTAGGTTTAAAAGATGTTCAAATATTCAGTTTAAATTGAAGAGGTGCCATCCCTTAATTTAGCCAACAAAGTCACTCGTAATCCCATTCTTTATCGGGAGTGCTCCAAGAACAGTGATGTGATACATTCAACAAATTAAGTTAATGACTAATCTAATAAAAACAACATTCACATGTGGCGTACAAATTGATCTGAAAGGAATGAAGAGAGACAGGCATGCTTTTTTAAGCGGAACTGAGCAGAAAAGTGTGCAATAGATAAAAATAAGATTCAGGTGAATGTTGGTGATCTGGGGTGCTGGATTGCTTTGAAGGGGGAACCTGGGCTGAAGACATATCGGACATAGCATTGTGTTAGCTTCCCAAGTGTACAACAGTAATGTCATCAAAGTTTGTGTTCTAACTTTGTACTGAAATGAGTTGACCCAAGAATGTCAGTGATCAACATTGGATTAATTTGCACACATTTAAAAAATGGCAGGGTTTCTCAGTTCGAGGGAGAAATTATATGGAATATGATGAAACGTTGAAATAACTGGTTTTAATCAAACCAAACAATGCCAAGGACAAATATCATTCAAGATTCAGTATTATTCAGATGATCTGGCATATAAGAGAGAAATGCATGGCAGTAAAATTTTAAGTTCCTCAGGCACTCCATGCTTCCCTCCTGCCTCCATCATCCTCAGGAAGACAAAGGCTGGTGAGAGAACTTCCTCCTTGAGGCTCTTTGCCAATTTCCATGCCGTGAACCTGAATGACATGGAGGAAGTCTCAACTGAGAATTGAATTGGACTGAGGCTGCATTTGTTTTAAGAATTTAGCTTTAGTACACTTTCTGGCCAATTGCTATGGGCCACAAATGGGTGTGAAGGATCTATGCTGATGATCCTTCAGATATTGAGAAGCCATGATAGGGATGAGTCCTCCGATGAGGGTCTCTGCTTGCAACCTAACAGCCCTTAGAAGGTAGAAGGTCTTTGTGATTAAGTAAGAATTCCGAAGACTCCAGCACAATGTCATGGCAAATATGCACAAATTCTGCTGAAAAAACCATTGCGACAAAATGTGTATGCCGATATGTCTTGGCCACAGCTTGCAGCACATGTTGTAATGGGACTGGATTCACTGTGGCCTTCTTCCGAATAATACATAAAGTAGCTGAGAAGAGGTCAGCATGGGAAGCTATGGTGTCCAAAAACTGGGATTTCTGTTCAATAACTTCAACTGTTTTAATGGGAAGGCAAGCCCAGGATCTCTGCACCATTTCCTGTATCTCATCATGGTGAGTAGGGGCTCTATGTGCACTATTAATTCTAAGAGAAAGATGAGACAGCTCATCTTTCCTGGATAATTTTATCCCTCTAACTTTCCTGGTGGATGCCACCTGACAAGGTAATGGCAGGATATAAGCTGTGACATCACCTCTATGCTGTGTCCAGGGTCCAGTAACCAAGGGTGGCATAAAGGACCTACTGTCCTGAGCTGGAGGGCCCCACAATCTGTATGGATTTATTTAAATAATAGGGAAGGGGGGTGGTGAGACACCAATCATATTCACTCTCCTAGTCTGGGCAGACTCCCAGTCCTGTACATGGTGTGATGGTACAGTGTGAAAAAGGGAAAAATGGTCAGATTGATATCCCTGTACCATGAGGCCTCAAAGTAATAATAGGAATAAAGTGGGTGACCAGTACAATCTGATGGACTGATTAGTGACTGATCACCATACATTGATTGGTCACTTTGATGAACTGACCTGCACAAAAATCGGTCACTTGTCGATGACCTGATAGACAACATATTTTAGATCCAAGTTCATTTTTTTCACTCATCAAGGTGTGATGATGATGCTCCTCCCATTCAGTACAGTGCGACCTCACCCTCCCAGAAAAGCGAGTGTGGTTCAGCTCCTTCGTCATGGAAAAGTGTGTCATGCTACCCAGGGAGTGAGATGAACTGTGCAATTCCTTCCTCACGGAAGGCAGCAATACACTTCTGTGAATGTGAGGTGTGCTTGAATATTCTCCTTCCTTCAGGAGGAGTTGATCTACTCCTCAAACATTCATTCCCTCCTACAGGAGAGGCCTTATCTGTCTCAGAAGAGACTGGTCCCCTAAGCTTCTCGGACCCGGGAGTGTTATTCCAAACTGAAGAACTAGGCATCTTACAGTGGGCTCGATGGGACTCTGCAAGAGAAAAATCTAAAAATATTTAGACGATGGGGTGGGGAGGCCAATATTCCCTCTATGATCTTTAATTATGTCTGGATTTGGCCAGGTTACAGATTTCATTAGTCTTCTTAAACCATAATTTACAAAATGCACAATGATTCTTTGTGTGCGTTTTGAACAAGACGGGCAGTCTGGATGAATGTCCTAAGGGTCCTTCTTGTGGCCACACTTTGCCACAGACAGTCCTGATATTGTTCTCTAAAACATAAACTCCCTCAAAGAAAACAATGAATAATGAAAATATGTTATACATGTCACAAGTGAACTCACCTGTTAGCATATAGACATGTTATGAACAATGAAAACGTACCAGTCTTTAATAAAGTAAAGTAAGACATTCCATTGTAAAATGTTTATTGAGGGGTGATTACAAACACAAACAACAATAACAATGCAACACAAGTCATGAAAACAATTAACAATATACAAAGGTGAAAAAAACACACAAAAAAAAACAAACAACAAAACAAACAAGGAATATAATTCCTGTATGTTATGGAAGAATTTCTGCTTATCCATAACTGATGTGACTGATAATGAATATAAGTGTACCGTAAGCCCTAAGGGGTGGGATACAGCATGATAACCTAAAACCATGTCCCTTAAAGAACCAAATTCTGAAAGGGTGCAGTGGTTACAGGCATGTAGATAGTATCCAGGGAGGATACATGCAAACATGCAACATGAAGATAACATTTGTTGCAAGAAGACTGCAATGTAGTGAAGCACAAGCAACGTTCAAAATTTTTCTGTGTGTGTGTGTATGTGTGATTTGGATTTTTTATGTAGCTTTAACAATTTTAGTCATATCGCTAAGAGGTCTGAAGTGTGGCAGTTTCTAGTGATGTCTAGCACTGGAGCATCCTATACTGCGGACATGTAACATCATGTCCCACTGTCATATTATTGTAACATCAGGCTGACCAGTCCTAACACCAACCTTTTAATGATAAGCGCCAAGCAAGGCAGCTGCTAGTACCATTAATATAAGTTTTTGCTATGACTCTGCCCCGGGTCTGAACCTGCAACCTCTCACATCCGACGTGGCTACTGTTAACTTAGAGCACTGGAGTGGTAAAAAATTTATCTCTGGTCACAGATTCCACACGTCCATTAACATGGTGTCCTTGAAAAAGATGACTATTTTGCTCATGGTCATGAATGAGTGGACCACACCCTACTGACAATTTTCCATTCTTGGAAGGATGTATTCACATCAAATGGAAGAGTTTTTCCAACATGAAAAAGTAAAAGTTATGCAACAGTAACTGATATCTTATTACTGCTATTAAATGGAGGTTTCATTTGGCTCACAGCAAACTGCCTGTAAATAACTTTGATGTACTTGCTCTTTTTTGAGTTGGGATTCATTACATTTAGCAAGCATTTACATAATTGCACATTTTGGAGAAAACAGTGTGCACATCTACCAAACAACCCTTAAGATCTGATGTCACTATCTTGGATGATTTAGAAGGTGAACACCATTATAAACCATGCACACACAGGCAGTATTACATAATCCCCAACCCTGAGCCTTACTACTGGCTGTACAGGACACTTCATACAGTTTATGTCTTGATATTGATCCTGGAAAATGTGTAATAATGCCTTGTCTAGACATTCTAATGACTTGGCATTTTTTTTTTCCCAGGATGAGATTTCATACAAAAGCCCTTGATTACGTTTGTCAATGAAAAGGCTGATATTTCAATAGCGAACAGGCCCTTGAGAAAGAAATATTGAGAAAATGTTAGTTGTTCAGCCACAAACTGTCTTTTTTTATTTGTCCTGTTCTTTCAGAAAGTTGCTAGATCAGTTTTGATCAGTATGCTCTACTGGTGAGTTGATATACAAGTTTGTATCAGCGTGCTTTGTTGGTGAGTTGATACACAAGTTTGTATCAGCGTGCTCTACTGGTGAGTTGATACACAAGTTTGTATTGGTGTGCTTTGCTGGTGAGTTGATACACAAGTTTGTATCTGTGTGCTTTGCTGGTGAGTTGATACGCAAGTTTATATACAATGTGCTCTTCTGGTGAGCTGATACAGAAGTCTGAATCAGTGTGCTTTGCTGGTGAGTTGATATACAAGTTTCTATACAGTGTGCTCTACTGGTGAGTTGATACACAAGTTTGCATCAGTGTGCTTTGCTGGTGAGTTAATACACAAGTCTGTATCAGTGTGCTTTGCTGGTGAGAGGATACACATGTCTGTGACAGTGTGCCTTACTGCTGAAATGGCTTAGCCAATGTGGGTATGTGAGAAAGCGGGCAGAAACTTTGGTCAATCATTTTCACCAGGGGAAGAAACTTTCTGTGAGTCAGTGGTTTTCACCAGGGGTTTCCTGGGTTCTTCGTCCACCAGTTATACAAGCCACCATATATAGCCTATCTTGCACTGAGTAATGATGTTAAACCCCAAAACAACAACAGCACTTTCATGGCCCTATCTTAGGTCTCAGGTTAGTATCATTTGTTTGTGAGCTCTAACCGTCACCCAGAAGCTGTTTAGTTGTTTCAATTAATGAAATGAAACATTATACCCTGTAAAATCATAGAGAGAGGTTTTATCTTGTACCTGTAATATGTATCAATAGCATGGTTCTATCAACAAGATCAGAGTCACAGGGTTGCAGCAGCTCAGCTGAGCAACAGTGTCATAATCCATAAGAGGCTGACTCAATACCTGCATAGTAGTAATAGGCCAGACCAAGATGGCTGTCTCATGGAGTCCTTGGGAAAGGCACTTAAATGGTAGCTCCCACTTCCTTGACATGGAAGAGCCAATAACAATCAAAACCACACGTGAAACTTACTCATTTTTTGTATTAGGACTTTAATTCTAAAGTCAATGATTGTAGTGCAATGAAACTTTTATTTATATCACAACTTTTGAATGGGTCATTTAATTTTGATGGTATTTCCATCATAATTAAGAATGATACTTATTTTTGTATCAGGGCTCAAGCTCATAAATTCTAAAGCATGGGTCTCAAACTCAAACCACCTTGAGGGCCACATAAGGGCATTTCGAAGGCCCAAAAGCAGCACCACCTTTGTTATCTCTCACGACACCTTGTGACCCCAATCATTTTGCAGGTCACAGGATACTGCATGGAAGGCCGCATGCAGCCCATGTGCTGTGTGTTTGAGACCCCTGTTCTGAAGAATATTAATAATGAGTTGAAATTTCCTATATTCATGCATAATGACCTGCGGTCATGTCACATAAAACACATTTAATGATGAAATCTTCAAGGTCAAGTTCATTTTGCATGGTTGTTCTCTCATTTAGACGCTGTTTAAGTAAGGCAAAAGAAACATTTGGATAGTGTGTCTAGTACCGCTATCAAGATCCTATCTGTAAAGTTAACACATTCTAAGGTTACTTATTTGCAATGTCTTGGTTGTACATTTAAAGGCATTAAAAGTAGTACAATCAACCACTGTACAGTTACATCATGACAATTTTTTAAAATTTGTACACATTTTGTGGCCAAGTCTTGAACTAAAAACCCACATTTTTGAAGATGAAACTGAATGCATTCATATCCATAATGATCGGACACTGTTTCATACGCCACTTTTATGGTTCAATCTTGAAGGTCAAGGTACATTTTGTGTCCAGTCTGTAGCTCAGAGGCTATTTGTGATATTGGAAAGAATAAATATGCATACTGATATATACTAAGAATCCTTACTGGACAAAACCCCACCTTTAGCAGCTCAGGATAAGAGTAGGCTTTTCTTCCTGTTAATGGCTCAGTGTTAAAACAATCTCTGATATTCTTCAATAAAATCAAAATTTTCAAATTAGCTCAGTTTCGTTGGTCTACATAATGGATGTCAGATTGGCACCATTTTCACTCTGAACCAAGTAGAGATCATTAAAAATATTATTTTTTTGGTAACTTCATGTGATCATCCATTTATGGATGAAGCAGCAGCAAGATTTTCAAGACTGCCATTGTGGTAGCCGTTGGCACCATTATCATTTTGGACCAACTACATGTCATTGCAGCAGCCTATTGGTGGTACCACTGCAACATTTTCATTTACAACCAACTGGACATCATAAGACATCTTTCAGTGAAAACTCCATCATGATATTATCATTCATTCAGGAGAAGTGACAAGATTTTCAAGATGGCCATTGTGCTGGCCTTACTGGATGTCCGAGTGGCATCATTTTCATTCAGGACCAATAAGACCATGGGGTGAATGTGTGAAAAGTTTCATTGCATTCCTCTAAGTAGTTGAGGAAGAGTAGCGATAATGGATGGACAGATGACGGATGAAAGACCATTACATCAGCTCTTTTGGTCTATGACAAGCAAAGCTAATGACTAGATAGTCTGTTGTATACCATGTTCTAGGTCATTTCTCAAGGTCAATATAATGGCATGAGCACTTCTTGTGAAATGTAACTCGGGAATCATGTAAAATTATGATATGAATCTTGATGTATTTTTATAGACCCATATTAGTTCTGGCATATTATGAAGGTATTATCTGCCCACTTGTCTCTTTGATCCTTCTGCTTGTCCAGCCCATAAGTTTCTAACAGCTGTTGATTTTCATGAAACTCTGCCCGTGTACATGACAAGACTTCACATACTGTAACCAGGCCCACATGGCACCATTCATAGCAAGGCAAGGGAAAATACAAATTTGTGACCTGTAAATTGTCAGGAGTATAACTTTCAAATTAATGAAGATATTTTAATTAATCTTTAACCAGTTATATATCGTTACTATATAGTTATCACCTACCACGGACATGACCTCAGTCTCAAGATATGGTCACAGCCAGGGAGAACACAAATCAGTGTCCTTTATCCGCGAACAGGTACAACGTTTGAACTAATGAAGAAATTTTCTTCAATCTTCAGCATGTCATACATCTGGACATGACATTGTCTTGCATATAAAGTCATACCCTCTGCAGTCAAGGTCAAAGTAAAGACTAAGTCAATGGCCTGTTTCCTTATTCTGGCTGTCACATTTTAACCCTTTCAGGTATTTTGATGAAATATTTAACAACTCCACACCTCATCATGCAGATGGTACGCTTTTAGCTCCAAAGTCAAAGTCAATGATAGGGAAAAGGTCACGAGATGGGAATAAAATGTGTTGTCTTTGATGAGGTGTTCTACAAGCTTTTACTTCCCAACACATATCAGTATACTGCATGGGGACTTCAACCTACGCCATACTGATGTGAAATTGTTTGTGTTTTGAGTGTTAGCCATCTTTGTCACGGAATATTCATAAGGATATAGTGGCATTGAGTTAAAAATGTATAAAAGAGATGAGCATGCAGACATACTGCTTTTCTTGAGATTTCTGTTTTAAAACAACTTTCCATTAAGTTCAATACGATGCAAGCTTTGATAACAAAGAACTCTCCACATGATATTTTTGGTAAGAAATAGGATAAAATTATGACGAGTGTTCCAACTGCTGGAAACGTCATGAAAAGTAGGACCTGACAGATACAGTAACATATATCATTAATTTATCAGATGTCATGCATGAACAAGTCACAAAATCTTAGTTTCCATAACAACCAATCAAAAATATATTAATTATCATATTTTTATTTTATAAAAGCCATATTTGGTCAAGCTTTCCAGGAATATTTCTATTTTTTCAAAACAATTTTGTTATGGCTTTCACAGCAACCATGCAAGCTCCATAGCAACCAAGTAGAAGATATGTTTTTGACACCTCCCCAATCAAACAACTTATGCTATACACTTAAACTGAGTTACTGTATCCTACTTTCCAGAATGTATTAACACTTAAAATCTGTATCCATGTTATAATGCTAACAAAACCATTAATGCAGCTTGGGATGGGCATGTTTGACACCAAAATTGGATCATTATAACACACTTTTCAGGAATTAGTTTCAAAATTCTTAAAGAAAATATGTATTCACCCTCCATGAGAGATCTACATTTCTTAGAGCACTACATCAACTGACACTAAACCTTGCCTTTTTGTGCAACATGGGATGGGATGGGATGGGTATGTGTCACATGCCTGTAATTGGCAATTATGACCCACTATTCAGTATCAAAATGTGGTGACAATTAGTTTTTGGCTATAATTCCAAAACCTCTTCACCTAGCTATAAAAAGTAAACTAAGAATGCATTCTGGAATGAAAACATTCCACACACATTTGCAGGATTTGAAAACCATTAAAGAGGGTGTCTTGCTCAAATTATAACACTGTTTAGCCTCAGGATTACATTAATAATGCATCTTAGACTGAAAATATCCTGCATGAAAATTAGGTCACAATGACCACTACTTCAGGATTTTGAAAACTAGACAAAAATGGTGTCTATGTTCAGAATTTGGCACCTTCTAACCTATTACAGTAAAACCTGTTATGAGAGACTGCCCCTTCTGCCAACAAAAAATGGTCTCTCAAGACAGGTGGTCTCTCACAGCAGGTTTGTACAAAAGACCAGTTTCCAAGGTCCAGATTCAGAATAATTTAAAGACAAATAACCAAAATCACTGTACAAATATTCTATTCTTCACCAACTGTTCTTGCTAAAATATTGTATGCATTCATCTAAAAACAAAATTACATAGCAATAAAGATATACTTCTTATCACTAAACATGAAATCACATTTACATTTGAAAATCACATATATTAGCATATGTAATCATTTCTCCTTTTCCTTTAAAGCAACCTAAATTTGTTTTACCGACGTTTAGACCACTTTTCTACGAGTGGTCTTCACTTCTTTCAGTTACAATAATTATTTTCTCTAGCCGTAAAATCTGTCTCTTGTTTAGTTGGAGGTTCATCCATTGTTATTAAGGTTCTAGGTGTTAACGTTATTAGTGCCCAGTTGTAATATCGAACGTAAAGACAGTTTTGACTGGGCTTTAGGAAAATATGAAAAATCTATCATGTGCTTTGCATATCTAACAATTAATGAAATAAAAAGAAACAATTATCTCATCCAGAAACAGATCCATTTACTTGGAGACAAAAGTGAATTGCTTCATTCAAAGAAGACATAGAGGGATTAACTCAATAAACAAAGCATATGACCTGGTCGCACCAACTTGAATAGATGATAGCTTTGATTGCAATGTAATCACTTAACGTCTGGGGAAAAAACAGCAAAAATCACAAGTCCTGAACACTATCAATTGAATCCCGCAAATGATTCTCTCTTGCTGGTTTAATAGATAATGACCTTATTAACCCCCGGCAATACGGATTAACTCTAAAGACAAACAACATACGCGACCACTACGTCAATTTTGGCACTACAATGGCAATTCATGACCTATACATTAACCTGGTTTACGGACTAACATCTATCACCAGTATCCACAATCCTTTTTAAAAATTATTATTATTATTCTTTTTATGTTTGTCTTTGATCAGAACAATCATAAAAGTAAGCTGTCGTTGTAATAATTGATTACATATAGGTCAGTGGTGTCTATGTTCTTGCAATACGGTCATTCATAGAGATGCTGGGTTCTACTCATGATCTATGGTAAGGCCAGGAAGCAGGCTAAGTACGGGAATAATTAGTCTGGTTCCCTGCCTTGTATACTCTCTGAGTAGCTCTCACCTATATGAATTGCGGAGAACAATGCAAGGAGCATGAGAAGCAGGGAACCAGACTAGGGAATAATCTACATGTACTTTAGTCTGGTTTACAAAGGAAACTATAATACCCTATAAGCTCCCTCAAATTTTAGATTCTGGTAGCCAGCCTATTTATTTTTTCTCTTTTTAGAATGGTATGAGCGGTTTTTGTTACAGGGATTAAATAAAGTCAGTGGATTATATCCTCATTTTTGCGATGCGGTTGTTCATAGCAGTGTCAAAATGCATATTTTGCTAAGACATCACATTCGCTGGTAGCGTTAAGCAGGTGGTTGCTCATCACAGAGTGTTTATATAACAAAATCAATCCGTGCATTACGAATGTGGTCAGAAATGACAGGTGGTCGCTCACAGCAGAGGTCACTCATAACAGTTTTTACTGTACCACCCGAGACATGCATGTCAAGTGCAAATGGGAAATCAGTTATGTCACACTCCAAAACTTGGATGTTGTGACCTGTAATCTATTGTTAGTTGGCTACTCTTCAACATAATAACTGGTGGCACAGAAGTTGAGGTTATTTTGTAAGCTCTTAATCACTAACAACTCATGTTGTAACGAGTAAGACTTAAAAAGACAGCCACTGGTGTGTAGCTGGTGCAAATGCACCCCTACAATTTCATTAAATTTAATGTAAGTAAATGCAAGAAAAAAAATCTGTACAACACAATAGGCACAACAAATTAGTCTAAGTCGTCAAGGGCCTTTTCTTTGCAGACACAATTCCCTTCAGATTTCATAACTAATGACTCTGAACTGTCTATGGTCCTTTGCAGACATAATTCCCTTCAAATTATAATGTATTTAACATTTTTATTTCTGACATAATAATAACGTTATTAATTTTAATATAAATGCACCTGAAAAATCCTCCAACAACAACCTATTGCATTTCAAAAAGCACTCTAAATGTGATTGTACTTCATGACCTAGAATTTTGTGCAGATTCTAATCTCATGTTCCACCCTTTCTCTAAATTTATCCATGCCTTTATAATTTTCAAGGAATTGAAAGCTGATGAATGTTCTGTAACTTGATGCATTTTTAAATTTCTACACTGACATTTTTTTGCAGTTTAGGAACTATTTAAGATGTTAAATAGGCAAAGGGTATGTTATAAAACTTTTGTGCATTAAGTTTTCTTTACGCAAAAAGTATTTCAGGAATTACTCTTGGCAAATCAAGAATAACTTTATTGATCTGATACTATTTATTTTACTTAATGTAAACTGACAAACCAACCAAATTTTATATTGCTGACTCTTATCTTATTCCTGTTGAAAATCAGTTTATATCTAATATACATTCTTCATAATAAAAAAGTTACTGTCAATATTCACTTATAAGTCAAACTACAAACAAAAGAGACTCTGATCTGCCATAGCATAAAGTACCTGCAGAGCTGGGTCCATGTTGTTTATTTTACTGATTACTCCTAACAAACTGTACAGAACAAGATCTGCCAGCAAATTATGCAATGTCACGTCTGTGTCAATGCAGTTTGCAGTTTGCAGTTGGACTCGACTTGTTAGTAAATAGGGTATCTCCTTGTTAGATCTTTTGCACTAACTTTGCCAATAATATTACCAAAAATATGTTGAATATATATCAATGTCAGCACTTATAGCAACTTTACCATCAAATAAATACAAGGCTCATCCTTTGTATTATGAGAGAGAGAGAGAGAGAGAGGGCAGATGTTTTAACATAAACTATCATTTGGGAAAACTATCTAATGACCCCTACAATCCTATCCCTACGAAATAACTCATTCTGACTTGTAAGTGATATATGTTTGACTTACAAGTGAAATGTTAATCTGCACAAGTACAATCTAAGTGAAAACAACACTGATCCATGCTTCACCTACTTTCATTTTCAAGTCATTCATAGACTTCATCAGTTACATGTAATGGAATCATAAGTAGTTCAAGTTCATGGGCAATGTCACTCATTTTTCTCAAAAACAGTTATATGTATCTGAACCATAAGTAGTTCAAGTTCATGGGCAATGTCACTCATTTTTCTCAAAACAGTTTACTGCAAAATAGTCTCAAGTCCAATTTTAAATTATTGCAAAGTACAAATCCATGTTCAGCAAAGGTGCTACTATGACCTCCCCACCCCCACCCCCAAAATTTCATAACATCCCACTAGATTTATCAACTTCAATGAGTCATATAAACAAGAACTGCATCCTGTTTTTTGTTTCAAAAATATTTTTAAGACTAAAAAAAAATTGTAATAAAAGTAATAAAACTTCCAACATTGATGGCTCTTATGTATCAAGTTAGAATAATGAATGTGTGTGTGTGTGTGTGTGTGTGTGTGTGTGTGTGTGTGTGTGTGTGTGTGTGTGTGTGTGTTTGTGTGTGTGTACATGCGTGCATGTGTGTGAAATTGCAAAATGGCGACATAAGTGAGAATTCTATACCACCACACACTGCAGGCACACCTTGTACACAAGGACTTACCAGTATCTAACAATAAATTATTTCCTATAATTTATTTAAAACAATTTTATTTAGTATTATCTACATCCAGCTGTGTATAATATTCATATGAAATCATTGAAAATAATTCGCTGTTTGAACACTGAAAAATTATTTTGACAAAAGAAAGATTTTTCAAATGAAAAAATATGAAGACAAGCATTTCTAGGGTAAACATTATGATTATCCAGACTTGGCCACACTTTCTCTCTTGTTTCTAGAAATTTAATGTCACAAACATAGTCCATGCAGTGAAATCAGCCCACTACAGTACTAAGATCACGGAAAGTTCCAGCTGCAAAGAGCTATTCAAGATTACTAACAAACTAATGTCAAGGAACAAATGTACATCACTTTCAACCACCTTCTCTCTAGTCGATCTTCTGGACCTGTTTGCAAATTTCTTCCATGACAAAGTACAAACCATCAGAGATAAGCTTGACAACACAATTTCAATTGACTCGTTGTCACCATACAGTTGCAATACAGAATTTCAGCGCAACCGTTACCAGCATTTGAACCTGTCTCTATGGATTTAGTACGTACAATTGTGATGAAGAGTGCACCAAAGTCATGTGAACTTGATCCGATTCAGACATCACTGCTGCTTGAGTGCTTAGATCCAATATTGCCTTCACTAATTGATGTTATTAATACCTCTCTCTCATCCGGGGAATTCCCATCATTCTTCAAAACTGCCATTGTAAAGCCTCTGCTGAAGAAACCAACACTCAACCATAACGATTTAAAGAACTACTGCCCAGTTTCTAATCTCCCATTCATGTCAAAAATCTTAGAAAAAGTTGTTCTATCCCAACTTGTATCTCATCTGAATTCAAACAGTCTTTTTAGCAATGTACAGTCTGCATATCGCCCTTGTCACAGTACTGAAACTACTGTTCTGAAAGTAGTTAATGACCTTCTCTCTGCTTTGGATAGCGGAAAGATTATAGTCCTCACTCTCCTTGACTTGTTTGCAGCATTTGACACAATAGACCATGATATATTACTTCACCGTCTCCAGCATGTATTTGGCATTCACAATGCAGCCTTAATATGGTTCAAGTCTTACTTGGTCAACAGGACACAAATTGCATCTGCAAATGTAAAACACTCCAGCCCAGTTGATCTATGTTGTGGTGTTCCACAGGGGTCTGTTCTTGGACCTGTTCTGTTCACTCTATACACTCAGCCACTCTCAAGTGTCATATATCATCATCCAGTGTCTCACCAATTGTATGCTGATGACACCCAAATATACAAATATAGCCACCCAACTGAAGTTGAAGCTACCATCTAAGGTGTAGAGAGGTGCATTTCCGATGTGAAATCATGGATGACATGTAACAAGCTGCAGATGAATGATGATAAAACTGAAGTCATTCTGATTACAACACAAAGACTTTCTCATTCACATCCTTTACCTCAGACAATAAATATCAGCAACACCAACATTAAATTCACACAGTCAGTATGAAACCTAGGTGTTACTCTCGACAGTACTCTCTCATTGCACCAACATGTCATGAACATATGCAAGGCTGCATATCTTGAGCTGAGACGCATCGGCTCCATTCGCAAGTATCTTTCAGTTGATGCCACTAAAACACTTGTATGTTCCTTAGTTCTTTCAAGACTGGACTATTGAAACTTAGTTCTGTCTGGTTTGTCTCAATATCTACTCCAGAAACTTCAAAAAGTTCAAAACACAGCTTCTCGGATCATCCTTAGAGTACCATGATCAGAGCATGCCTCCCCCCTGCTCTGTACCCTACACTGGCTATCCATTCGATCCAGAATTAAACACAAAATTTGTTCTCTGTGCTACGTTTCACTGATGGGCTTCAGTCCAACATATCTATCCGACCTCACCCATGTGTACACACCAGCAAGATACTTACGCTCCTCTTCTGACACTCGTATTCTCATTATTCCCACTATAAAAATGAAATCATATGGACAAAGTTCTTTTGCATACCTGGGCCCAGCAATGTGGAACAAATTGCCCACTGAACTTAGACACAAAGACACAGTGATCTCATTCAAGAGCACTCTTAAAACTCACCTATTTCAACTGCAAGAACAGACTTAAAGACCTAATGTTTCCTTACCTTAAATATTTACAGCTTGTTTTCTGTTTTCTAATTTCGTGGCGTTTGTTTTTATTTTTGTAATCATATCATTATATATGTTTTTTAAGTGTTGTCAAATGTTGTAAAGCGCTTAGAGCTTCTAAAGATTATACAAAGTCCTCATTATTATTATTATTATCTATAGTGGTCTGCATCAACAGAATTGTTACAATAACTGGTTCCCTACGTGCTTTTGTTTTGTCTGCTCTCTGTGCTTTCCAGTATCACGCAACATACACAAATATCCTAGGGTTCTTATGCCGACAACTTAATTTGAGACAGCTTTCATTTACCAACTGAAGTAGAATAGCAATCAGATTCTGAAAGAAAACTTGCACTGTCACTGGCGAGTTGAAACTTGCTTTTAAATTCAGTTGCAGATGCCTACTTGATGACGATGGATTCTGCCTGAACCGTGTGTTTCAAAGAAAAATTGTATTTATTACTTGATTAATGAAAAAAGAATGTTTATGGTTATGGTTGTCATTTTCTTGTTTAATTTCAGCTAAAAATTCGTTATACTGACCAGTAATGTGACATATGTAAGGACACAAGATTCTGTCTGGAGTAGAGGGACGGAAAAGACAGCTCTTTTTCAAGTCCAAATTCATTAACTATTGTGTGAATTCATTCTGATCTTATGTCCAAGTGCAGCAAGTTAATTATTTACAATTACACATATAGCAAATGAAAGTCTTGCATTTCACTTACTGGTATACGTATGCTTCATTGTTAAAGTCAAATGTTTAATTTCCATAAGAAATGCCTATTTTACATATAAAAACTGAACCCTTCACCTATTTGTGACTTACAAGTGACCAATAACTAAAGTGAATGGTCATTTATAATGTCTTTATAAGTAACAAATGCAAGTGACCAACAGGCCTTGTGTAGGTATTATCATCATCGGTCATCATGAATCTGGCATGTGGTCCAATTTACATCACTGAGCCACCAAGGTCGTTCAAATTTCAAACCTTATGTACACTTAAACATTTCAACATTAAAATAAACTGCTAAATCTCTTCTATTCAAACATGAAAAGACTCAAATGACCATCACGATTTATACCTGCAAGCACTTCTGTGAAAACCTAATTTAGGGGTGATTGTATTTTGATATACAACTCTTGAGAAGTGTTTGTTGCAATAATACAATTAATTAAAATAGATCTGCTTTGTTTTATCATGTTAATTATGTCTTTTGTAATGCAGTTAGATTAAAAAGTTCAAAGGCATACAAATCCTACCTCTTGTGGTCACTATCATGTGTCAAATCAATTTACATTTCATCTGATAAACCAAGCACTCTTTCAAATATTATGTAATTAACATTACAGTAAAACCTGTTATGAGAGACCGCCCCTTCTGCCAATAAAAAGCGGTCTCTCAAGACAAGTGGTCTCTCATAGCAAGCTTGTACAAAACGACCAGTTTCCAAGGTCCAGTTTCAGAACAATTTAAAGACAAATAACCACAATCACTGTATATATATTCTATTCTTTATTAATATTTCTTGCTAAAATATTGTATGCATTCATTTAAAAACAAAATTATATAGCAATAAAGATATACTTCTGTCATTAAACATGAAATCACATTTACATTTTAAGATCACATATTTTAGCATATGAAATCGTTTCTGAATTACTTCTTTTTCTTTATAACAACCTAAATTTGTTTTACTGACGTTCAAACTGCTTTTTTTGCGAGTGGTCTGCTCTTTTTCACTACTTTTAGTTACAATAATTATTTTCTCCAGCTTTAAAATTTGGCTCTTTTTAGTTGGAGGTTCATCCATTGTCATTAAGGTTCTAGGTGTTAAAATTATTAGTGCTCAGTTGTAATATTGAATGCAAAGATGGTTTTGACTGGGCTATGGGAAAATATGAAAAATCTATACATGTGCATTGCATATCTAGCAATTAATGAAATAAAAAGAAACATTTATCTCATCCAGAAACACAACCATTTACTCAGAGACAAAAGTCAACGGCTTCATTCAAAGATGACATACTAGGATTAACTCTATAAGCTAAGTGTGTAACGCGGTCGCACCAACTTGATTGGGCTGTAATCACTTAACATCAGGGGGAAAAACAACAAACATCACAAGTCTTGAACACTATCAATCGAATCCCACAAACGATTCTCTCTTGCTGGTTTAACAGACAATGAACTTATTCACCACTGGCAATACGGATTAACTCTAAAGACAAACAATATACGCAACCACTACGTCAACTTTTGCACCACAACGGCAATTCGTGACATGTACATTAGCCTGGTTTATGGACTGTAGCATCCATCACCGGTAGCAACAATCCTTTTTTTTTTTATGTTCCTTTTATGCTCGTTTTTGATCAGAACAA
>JAECUM010051710.1:0-12157 GCA_016617855.1 Megalonaias nervosa | reverse complement strand
GTAATGTACCTCGGCGGCAAATCTTGGGATGCTATTACGCCCAGATGCATTGAGAAATGCTTGGAAAAAGGACTTGGGGCAGCATTTACTATTACTCAGGATATCAGCGGTGATGATGATGATAGTTTATTGATGGATTTTCTGAGAATGATGTGTTCGAGGCTGAGAGGGCATTTGGGAAGCTGATGCAGTCACGCGACGTGTTAATGAATGGAGACGCAAGATATTACTATGTTCGAATTCTTCAGTTAAGAAATATGATTGACTCTGCGAAGAGCAAACGTGACAGTAGCAGAAAGCAGCTAAAAAATCACTGAGTTTTTCAAACGATAATAAGGTATTACAATTCACGGATGAGAACATTTAGCGGTATGAAATTTATACATACACCGTTTTTTAACCTTCGGACGTACTGTTCCATCATTCGGTACATAATATTTCCTATTTATTTTTCCATTGAATTCAGTCACATAATGATCTGTGACAAAATTATTGAATATTTTAAATCTGTGTGCGGATATTTTCGATGGAAATACTTGTATTGTGGATTCAATGTATGTGATTCGATTCACAGGTGAGTACACTGTGTTGATACTCTATTCATGCTATAGATTAGATATGTATATATAAACTATACACGTGTATGTACCAATGCGTGGTTCTCTGAATAAAGAAATATATTATATATGCAATCTCTGTTATCACTGCAGGTGTTTTCTCATTTAATATACATTGATTTAAAATGGTAATTATGCCAACGAAGCACACGTTTCTGCACCCGTTTTCATTACCACCCCCACCCACCCCGCTAACCCTGCAAATTTGTTGGTACTGTACATGGTTGCTTATAACACGGTTCGGTTCATAACACGGTCAGGTTCTATGGCTCCCAACTACCGTGTTATAGCGGGGTCACACTGTATATATATATATATATATATATATATATATATATATATATATATATATATATAAAATGGGGCACAATGTAATTACTTACACAATGGGGTGGAATAGTATTCAGAGTTTGGAGCTGAATTTTAAGGCATCAGTAGTCAAATCTGTCTTAAGCAGTCATGATTGATAAACACTAATTGAAACCTGTTTCAAGTTTTTGACTATAATAAGGTTTACGAAGTGATTTAGATAGGTGACCTTTGAGGCAGGTATAAAAGTCATATTTTACTAATAACATTAAACAGAAAATTCTGTTTTATTTACATTGTATGTATTATTTACAAAACTTTCTCATGAAAGTTTTGACTTTCAATAAATTCTTTGCTGATTTGTTACTTGCATCATTATTGTAAAATAAATATTTTTTACAAATCATTGTAAGAAACATTGGAATAATTTACATTTTATTTTATTATAATGGCAGGTATAAAAAAAAATGTACAGCCCACTAGGCTGGGATAATTAAACATTAATGTTCCACACCCAAGTGACTCAAAGTCAAAGCCCATTTGGACAACCATGTGACTCAAAGTCAGCACCCAGCTGGACAACCAAGTGACTCAAAGTCAATACCAGCTGGACAACCAAGTGACTCAAAGTCAACACCCAGCTGGAGAACCAAGTGACTCAAAGTCAGCACCCAGCTAGACAACCAGTTTGTGATGTTAAATCAGTAAAATGGTCTGTCCACACAAACTTTATAGTCAAACTGGAAATATGGAATTGCATTCAGAAATTTTGTAAGAAAACCAGTGCTAAATTTTGATAAATTGATTACTCACATTTTAAAATTGTCAGTACTGTTTAACAACATTGTTCATCCACTGAGCAAGAAGGAGAAGAAACTGATAAAATCTTTGAGAGAAGACAGAAATGAAATTTATGGGCATGCCTGTTCTTGCAAAATGAACATCAATGAGTACCAGGTCTGTTGGAACAGTGTCACTTCTTCTTTGATGTCCATCTGTAAACAGTGTGGTGATCCTAACTTTGAGAATCAAATAATGTTGGAGATTCAGCACATTCAGGTTACAACTGTTCCAGCTGGTTCCTACCTCAATATTCTCAAAACTTGGTTCAACAGAATAGAAACATTTGAAGATGAATTGCAGGATGTGAAATCAAGACTTGGTGCATTAGAATTAAAGGAAGCATCTCCAACAAGTGATCCATAGAGAAACCTGCATGCATCAATTGATGGAACAGTTGGAAAATGTGCGACAAACAATGTGAACTTAAAAGATAAATGAACATTTTGAAAATAATGATAAATAAACAGACATGTTCTTGGAATAATACAAAGTGAGTCATGAATTGTACTTAATTGAAATGAGCTTTCAACAAAATAGATATATCAACAGTCTTTCCATGAAGAAGACTATAGTGGTCATCATGGATTCTTAAACAAAGATTTCAACAGTATAGATATATAATCATATAATCAGTCTTTCCTTGAATTGGAAGAAAGATATAGCAGTCTTTATGGATTTAGAAACAAATTTTTCTCCAAAATAGATATATAATCATTCTTTCCATGAATTGGAAGAAAGATCTTGGACAAGTTAATCACCAACACACCTGCCTTTGAACTAAAGAAATAATCTCAGAAAATTGAGTCTTATATAAATATGCACTGGACTCAAATAATCAATTCCATGCAGCAAAGAAATCCACAAGCATACCAGACCTATATAAACAGAAACATTTTATGCATGCAGGTGAACTTAAGGAACACAAAAATAGATATCAGTCTTTCCATAAATTGGAAGAAAGATGTAGTGGCCTTGGTGGTTTTTGAAACAAACTTTTCAGCAAAATAGACATATAATCAGTCTTTCCATTAATTGGAAGAAGGATTTTAGACAAGAAATAATCTTAGAAAATTTTAAATATATATGTAAATAGATACGCACTTGTATAAACTAGACAACAATTCCATGGAAAGACAACCCTGACCTGAATGCACATAAACAATTTTTAACAATGCATGTTCATTCAACAGATGGAACATCTGTTCAAAGTAATTCAAGTTACAGTGATTCCAGTTGGTTTCTACATTAATGAACATCAACAGATGGAACATCTGTTCAAAGTGAATCATGTTACAGCGATCCCTGCTGGATTATACATTATAGTACATGAACAGAAGGAAGATCTATTCGAAGTGAATCATGTTACAGTGATCTCACATTAATGGACATGAACAAAAGGAACAAGGCTTGGTCAGAATTGAATTTATTCCATATTTTTAACTACAAGTAATGTAAAATACACATTCTGATTGGTGGTAAACAAAAACAAACGAGATTCATGTGCGTGCATTATACTGAAACCATTTCAATATGAAAACTGATTTGCCCTGCCCAACATTGTAATAAATAATTTCGTATTAAATTATCACAGCTTGATAGATTAATATATTACATGTGTGTGTTATTTGAATTTAAATAATGCTTGGTCCATTTTCTATTATGATATGACCTATGTTTCCTCATTTGTGTATCCATCCATAAAGTACATGCATCATGTTTATGGAAAATCCACGCTCCCATGGTTGACCATAATCCATTCATGCTGTCTCCATCATAGTCTGCCTAAACTATTCATCATGAATTGACCACATTGTGGCTCAGAGTAGACATATTAAATATTATTGCTCCAATTAGAAAGTCATAGCAATATATTTATGTAATAGTGAATGTCCACCACATCATGTGAAACTTACATGGCAGCTCAGCTACAATACACATTGCAGAATGCTCTTTTTAAATTGTATCCAGTGTTGTTAAATATTCAAATACTTATCCACTAAAATTCATTTACATGCATGTATAGTGAGAGATGAAAGATATATTTCCAAGCAAAGAATGGTGAGACTGTTTTGATGCTTTAAAGTTAAAATGTATTAATTTCAATGAGAGAGAGAGAGAGAGAGAGAGAGAGAGAGAGATTCTTTTTCTAAACAAGCAAAATAAATCACATGTTAATATTAGTGGGTTCCATTTCACTATGCAGTAATTTATTTTGTCTTTCTTTAGTCACTTTAAAATTGTTTACTCAACATGTTTTAACATAATGACTATACACAATGCTATCCAATATACAACTTCTACTGATCCAGCAGGTTTCACACTTGTGACCCAAATATACATGTCCATATGACACAATTTCTCAGGAACTAGACATGTGTTTACTATTAAGGTATGCCTACTGATTTTAAGCAGACTCTACAAAGCACATGATGCTTCATTCTATAACCAACAGCTTCACGATATGCTTAGGATTGCTGGGTTGGTCATCTGATGAGGTTACATGTAATAATACCAAATGGACTAGGGAAAATTATGAACAATTTAATAACCTTTGAAAAGAATTATGACATACCTGTATATGTCAGGGAGCTACAGTGGCTCAGTGAGAATTATGACATATCTGTACATGTCAGGAAGCTACAGTGGCTCTGTGAGAATTATGACATACCTGTATATGTCAGGAAGCTACAGTGGCTCAGTGAGAATTATGACATACCTGTACATGTCAGGAAGCTACAGTGGCTCTGTGAGAATTATGACATACCTGTATATGTCAGGGAGCTACAGTGGCTCAGTGAGAATTATGATATACCGATATATGTCAGAGGGCTGAGTGGTTAGCATACCAGGCTCCTGCCATTGGAGCAGCTACCATGTTGTGTCCTTGGGAAAGGACCTATACTCCAATTGGCTCAGCACTAAATAGCCTAATTGATATATATATATATATATATATATATATATATATATATATATATATATACTGTGGCAAGCTTACAGGTACATATACATGTAATCAGTCAACAGGTACATGTACATGTAATCAGTGAACAGGTACATATACATCCATAATGCAGTAAATATCAGAAAAAAATTGTCTGGTTACAACATGCATCCCTGTTGACTGATTACATGTATATGTACCTCTTGATTGATTACATGTATAAATACCTCTTGATTTATTACATGTATATGTACCTGTCAATTGCTTACATGTATATGTACCTCTTGACTGAGTACATGCATATGTGCATGTTGATTGATTACATATATATGTACCTGTTTTTTTATTACATGCATATGTACCTCCTGATTGATTACATGTATATGTACCTGTTAATTGATTACATTGTGTGTTGTGTCTGTGTATTTGACTTCCTGTTATTAAGATATGTTGTGTGATGTTTCAGTGTATTTGACTCCCAGTTATTAAGGCACATTTGATTGTGTCAAGTATGTATGTACTGTACTCCCTGTTATTAAGGCTCATTTGATTGTGTCAAGTATGTATGTACTGTACTCCCTGTTATTAAGGCACATTTGATTGTGTCAAGTATGTATGTACTGTACTCCCTGTTATTAAGGCACATTTGATTGTGTCAAATATGTATGTACTGTACTCCCTGTTATTAAGGTTCATTTGATTGTTTAAGTGTCTTTGTATTTGACTTCCAGTTATTAAGGCACACTTGATTGCATGAAGTGTCTGTGCATTTGACTCCCTGTTATTAAGACAAATTGGATTGTGTGAAGTGTATGTGTATTACACTCCCCGTTATTAAGGTGCACTGGACTGTGTGAAGTGTCTGTGTATTTGACTCCCTGTTATTAAGGCATGACTGCCTGTTATTAAGGCACATTTGATTGTGTGAAGTGTCTGTTTTGTAAATGAGTGAACAAGTGTCCATGCACATATATTTCCTAATACTAAAGAAAAACAAGTATATTTTTTGATAAAATTGTTTCAAAGAAATTATCTTATTTATTGAATCTAAATAATATTGAGATGCATTTTGTTTGGATCAACTGGTCTACAAGTTTAATAGCAGAGTTGTTTGTACATGGTAATGGAATGTAAATAATGTTGAAACAAAATGTTGACCATGTGACAAAATCATTCTGTACAAAGGCAGAAGTTTCAATCTAGAATCACGGTTCGACACTGGCTCTCCCTCCATGATTTCATTAACTTCCCTTATTTTTCTCTCTCCACTGAGTCCTCTGAAGTTATTCCAACAAATGGTATGCTGTGATTCTTTGCAATGTTCACCAGCTGCCTTAAGGGGTTCTTTGTTGGTTCATGTGACTTCAGTCTAGAAGTTATTCCTCTGATGAAGGCCTTGTGATAAGGTCAAAAGCTAAGGAGTTATAACTGATTATGCTACAGAAAAATATCTATTCTTAGTTTCATTGACTGCAAATGGCTGTAGCAGGTAACAGTATTCATTCTAGTAAATAATATTATTCAAATGTAATTTATCAACAAAGTCCAAACAAAGTGATGCTGAAAATCCACATCAAAGCACCTTACCACAAAGTCCGAACAAGGCAATGAGCAGGAAAAACTAAACAGCTACAAAAGATTGGTGTACCTTGAGTGCCTCATGGAACCCTGTGTCCATCCATCCATCCTTCAATCCATCCATCTGAGATGCACTTAATGCAAATAGTCTCAGTTTTCAGTAAAATGTTGTGAAATTTATAAATACTGTAGGCATCAATTGATGATGTGAATATAAACAAATTAATGTGCTCTGCAATTTTTTTTATAGGAGTCATCACTGCAACATTTGGATATCAACAATCAATTTTGCTTCTGTACATTTTGTTGGAGTGTTATTTATATTTGATTTAATTTATATTTAATTTAATTTAATTCTTTGTTAGTTTTATATTTTTATTTTATTCCATTACATGTTATTGTAATGATAATTTTGTCTACTAGATTTGATTTTTTTTTAGAAATTCAGTTCAGTTCTGTTTGACCTGATAAACAGCCAGTAGTTGAAACATTGTATTTGCTGACCTTGATTCAGAAATCGGATTGAGTTTGGTGTAAACAATTTTTTTTTTTAAAATTCATTCTAAGAGTAAGATTCATTTAGTGGAATCAAGGCCATTTCTGGGTACGTGTTAAATAACGTTTGTTTATTGTTAAAAATTTTTGGTTTTCCCAGTGGGAATCATTGATTTTGCTCTGGCTGTACCTAGCATATGTGATAATCGGCATGTAATCTTTTTACATCGCTCTGTAGAATGTGGTCACGTGACCCCATCCGGGAATTTGTTTTACGTATTAGTTGGTCTTATAACTCATGTTAATATAGTGAAATAGTCAGTTGTGTTTAAACCTTTGAAGCTGAAAGGTGTTTTGTTGTGACCAGTTTGAGTTGAATTTTTATTTTTCAGAATTAGTAATCCATTTCTCTGAAAAACATACATTTAAGTACTCTTTATAGAATTCTTGGACAAAGACATTTATTGAAAATTATTCAGAATTCCAAACTGGAATATTCTTTGTGATTCAACAAGGAACTCTTGACACATCAGGACAAAACAGATCATTGAAAACGTCATCGCCTTCCATCTTGGAATTTCATCGGGATTCGAATTGTGATTCACTTAGGAGTTGTTTTTGATAGAACTTATATTTCTTAATTCTTTGATTAATTTTGGATTAGATTCATGAACTGTAAGTCCTTTTTCTCATTTTTGTCTTGTTTTCTAGGGAAATAAATTGTAACTTTTAAAAAGCTTTATGGCTTCACTCTTTTTCTTTGTTACTTTTGTATGAGCCTAGACACATAACAGAAATTACTGCTATTTTTATTCATTTAAGTAAATAAAGTATTATGTATATCTATGTTAAATGTATTATTTTCATAATAATAGTTTTTGTAAGGCTCATTTAGATAATGTCATTTTTGATGCTAATATCCTATAATAGGTCTGTAGTGTAAGATGAGTCATGTATCTAATGCATGAATTGATTCATTCATAAGTTCCAAGGATGAGTTGATCTGTAAGTACAAATAAGCAAAACATGATCTGACAAGGACATAAGTTCTGGTGAAAGGCAGCTGACCTGTTTGCCTGATTAGTTAGTTTTTAAACCATTTGACCCTTGTTTATTTGTAAAGTGATTTTTGAATACCAAGGTGATTCATTTAAAGCCTCGTATTGCATTTTTGGTATTGTGTATTAGCATTCTATATAAGAGAATTAATACTTAGAACTAGACATTCTCAGTAGTAATATCAGTCTTGGAAGAGTTATTCATTGAGAGAAATTTATTTATTTAATTTAATTATTCATGGGAATTATAGTGCTCTAACATTTATTTAAAGACTATTTGGATATATAATAGCTGCATGTAACTTCTGTGAATTCATTTAAAGACTATCTGGATTTATAGCTGTTTTGGGATTACCATGAATTCATTTATATCCACTTTGGGACTATATCAATGTGATTTCTTCTTTACTGTTGACACATCATTACATTACCGACTATCATTTGGAATACATTTGGAACTTGTTTGGATTATTTGAAACTATTGGAATTGATATAACATTTAGGATTTTAGGATTTCATTCACCATGCTGTAAGTTATTTTTAATTCTTGTATTTTGTATTTTAGGAAAATAAATTCATATTTTCAAGTATACAAAACATTTGGTTTTGCTTTTTTTCTTGTTACTTATATTAAGACTGTAGGGTCGTGACAACAGTGTAACCTTGTACATGCAAATAATCTGTTTTCAGCAGATCAATGGGAAATTTGATGCATATTATGGTCATCATCTGAAGATGCAAATGTTGATGATCACTTTACTTCTGCAATATTTGCATGGATTAATACCCATTTTACTTGAAGCCTGAGGTAGTGCATACCAGAAGCATCTGCTATTAAAGTTTTCGTCACCATGAAACATTTGAAGATGCACATATCATCAAATTAATATCCTTGTACAGTTATTAACAAAATTATTGCCCTTATGTCTTGTCATGACAGGTTTATGTGTATGCAACCAGTCAAGCAGTTTTGTTAGATGACTGTGAAACTTGGTATTACATTTTGTGAAAATGGTGCATATATGAAACCATTGTCTATACTTTTGTGACAGAGTCTCAGAACCAGACATCATTGACATGGGGGTACAGCAAAGGTCAATGCTTGCATTTTAATACTTTGTCAACACAGCAGCTCTACATACACAATATAGATCTCCACATCTTTTTCAATATTATTCCACTAAAATTTATGGACACAATATGACATTTAATTCACTTCATTGAAAATACAGAATAATTAGGAAGATATAACTAAATTCTAGCCTCCTTTTAGCTCTATCAGTCATTAATGGTTTTGTTGATGTTGGGTTTTTACTAGAAGATATCAAATAATGGCTAAATGGAAATGACACTGATCTTGCATTCAAAATGGATCTTCCAGCGGTTCATTTGAAAATATTATTGCTGACAAAAATCAGAAATTATTTCAGCACTCACGAGTTAAAAAGAAGAAATTTTCTTATCTTGATGTCCCAAACATTTTTTGTGGCCATGTTCTTCTTTAGATGTTTTGAAAATTCTTTGTGGCCAGTAAGGCATCTGTTCTTTTGAGGGACCTTTATATTGAAAATGCCACGCTTTTGTAAAATCGGTAAAATTTTGAGGTTGCTTACAGTGGTAGTGACTCTGTTTAAGTTTAATATGAACCATGAGAAAAGTGCACCTCTCAGATGTTATGGTACAAGATGTACCATATCAAATAATACCTTGAATACATCACAAAAGACTGTACTACAGCATCGCGCTTTGAAAGTCAGAGTTATCTTAAGTTAAATTTCTACCCTAATTCTTTCATCAGCCAGATGAGTAATCTCAGACTGTCATGAGTCTCTTATCTCTAGCATGGTTCATGCTGGGATCACCAAACTTGGCAAATATTTTGAGGCTTATATGCAGTATTTTGCTATGCAAAATCAGTCCTAGTTGCTAATAACAAATACCGTATTTACCATATATCTTGGGACAAGATAAAATGATTTGATCATGTCCCATAACTTATGGTTAAATTGTTTGTTACCTAGATCATATGTCCCCAAACTTACACAAAACAAACTTTTGCTGAATTTGCCACCTACGCACCTGCATGGTACAATAAAGTAGGTAAACTGAATGCTTATTTGATAACACATGGAAAGAATCTAACCTTGTCCTGTTCTTATTTATTTTTAGTTCATGTTCTTCATAAGCAGATTATGTGCAAAACAAGCATATCCACTATCCAAAATCATACACTTATGTAACGTAGATATAATAATAATAATAATAATAATAATAATAATGAGGCATAATCTTTAGAGGCTCTAAGCGTTTTACAACATTAGGCAACACCTAAAAAGCATACATAATGATATGATTACTAAAAGCAAACACCATGAAATTAGAAAACAAAAAACTGGAGCTCATCAGTGACATGAAGCACAGAGAACAAATTTTGTGTTTGATTCTGTATCGAATGGATAGCCAGTGTAGGGTACATAGCATGGCGGAGGAGTGCTCTGATCGTGGTACTCTAAGGATGATCCAAGCAGCAGTGTTTTGAAGTTTTTGGAGTAGATATTGAGACGAGCCAGATAGAGTTGAGTTACAATAGTCAAGTATTGAAAGTATATTCGAAGTGTGTATCAGTTATGTTGAGTAGAAACATTGACATTAACGTGAATATATATATATATATATATATATATATATATATATATATATATATATATATATATATATATATATATCAATGAATCTGGTTTTGTTCTCCTCAAATGATTCATCATGTTTTCAAAGTGAAAATTGGATCCAGCAAAATTGCAAACAAGAGAGAAATACAAATAACAATTGCTTCAAGTCACTAGCAATGCACGCATGAAAATTATTCTTAAAGACAATACTGTTTATGTATGTTATTCTAGCTTGCAGTCATCAATTATGATAAGTTGGTGAATAATAAAGCTGCTTGGGCAATAAATATGCATGGTAGAGAGACATAAACCCATTATTTCAGCTTGGGATATCAAATACAAAGATTATTTTATTTATAAAGCGAACCAACCACAGAAGCCGACGTTGGGTTCTTTTATTTATACAGATCTTTTTATATACAAGAAGGCTAACCTGAGAAAGCTGACCTGGTTTGTTTTTACAGGTATTGACAGTAATGTCGAAAATAAATTGAAATAATGGAACAGTTGGGGCTCTGTGAGTGACATTTAGAGCATATATTCTGGAAAGCCTGTTAAAGCATATGCCACAACTCAA
This sequence comes from Megalonaias nervosa, assembly GCA_016617855.1. Taxonomy (NCBI): domain Eukaryota; kingdom Metazoa; phylum Mollusca; class Bivalvia; order Unionida; family Unionidae; genus Megalonaias; species Megalonaias nervosa. The sequence continues at coordinate 1,067 of JAECUM010051710.1, read as the reverse complement.
TAGGTTTCATTTGTGCTGCATGATAATAAAAAGTTCAGATAAATGTTAAATGAATAGAGGACAATTGGGCACTGAGCAAGTATCAGATTTACAGCTCAATCAAAGGGTTGGGAAAAAAAAGATAATGCCTCTATTGCAAGCTAATGGGCTAGCAGATAACTAAGGAAATATTATTTGGAAATTAGATCTAGTTTACGAAAAAATGCAAAAACAAACAGTGTACAGTAAAACAAAAAATATAATAGAAACACAAATGCAGAATTTGCGGAAAAATGGAAGAATTATATTTGCTAGTAAACGCCTGAGGGTACATAGTATTGATGGACACTTCACTCTGCAGCAAGTAATATATAATTTAATATTTTATTTATTAAAAGCCAAATAAATGTAGATATTAGTATGATAATGAATACTGTAGTAAAACAGATCAGTGAAGTGCATGCCATTGTCTATATGAATTTCTTGATAGGAATAGTGGCATAAGAACATAAATATATTTTAATTTAAAGTATTTTGTACATACTGCAAACAGTTTCCACTAGATTTTAATGTGTTCTTCAAATGTTTGCAATTAGGAACAAAAGTGTGAAAATTCTGAAAAACACTAACTGGTTTCTGTATATTATTATTTTGATTAAAATTTAAGTTTTAGCACATTTTTGGACATGCAAGTTTCAAATGATTTCATTTTAAATCATACACTTGATACACATATTAAATTTTTACCAACGAAGAATCAATATTTTGATTGAAATGATGTCCCTACAGTTGTGACTCTAAAACAAAGATCTGTCCCAAACAGTACGGTGGACAATAAAATTACTTTACAAATTAATTTATGCTGTCCCAAGGTATATGGTAAATATGGTACACACACATACATATTTTTACACACACATCATTCAGTCTTTGATGATTCACCTCCATATGCAGTTTGTGGCTTTTATATTGTGTTGTTGTTGTTGTTGTTATAGGGTTTAACGCCATTTTTCAGCACAAGATAGGCTATACATGGCGGCCAGTATTAATGGTGGAGGAAGAACCCTGGAAAATCCCGGGAAGAACCA
>JAECUM010051709.1:0-22141 GCA_016617855.1 Megalonaias nervosa | reverse complement strand
TTTTGTGTTGGTAGCGTTGAATACCAGATTGGAATATCGCCGGTAACGTACTCTAAAAATTCTTTTGGTGGTGCTAATCCATAAGAATCAAAATAAATAATTCCACGTGGATCAATTGCATATGCGATCCAGTGCGTGCCTGGACCAGAGTTTTTATCGAGATTAATAATACCGGTTTCATGTTGCATTGCAACGGTAGGTAATTGATCGCGCATAAAAACACCTCTGAAATTTTTTATTTTTAATTGCTTAGCAGCATTAAGTAAATCAAAATTGGACATGGGTGTTATTAGTAAACTGTCCCGGGAAGTCTTAAACCCCTTCCGTACCATGAAGGTGGGGTCCCTGGTAATCTTAAACCTCTTCCCTTTTTTTTGATTCCTTGTCCAGTTGCTTTCTTTAACGCCATTCCAGCAGCTGTTCCAACAGCACCTAGCGCAGCTGCCTTTGCAACAGCTGGTGCTGCAGCTGCTATTAATGCTGGTATTGCTGCGAGAAGCGGAAATATACCACCCGTTTTAGCGATGTCTTTGATGGCGCCCGCAGAAAGATTAAGTTTTACGCCTTTATTTGATTTTTAGCATCATTGAAGTTTTTGAACTGACGCTCGGTCAACGATAGTTTATTTGCACCGGTCATCTGTTCTCGCTTTAGCGATATTTTTATTCCATAGTTATTTTTTGATGCTGATTGCAGCTTTTTAATCTGACCAGGAGTCAGACTCACACTAACGTGATGATATAACATTATTAATATTATGAACGATCTAATTACATGTTTTCTACTGGAGCATCAATAACTCTCATTTGTCAACCAACACCTTCGAGTAACATCGATTTATCGCTGAGTATAACAGCAATTGCTCTGTAATTAACAATAACTCCTGTTACCACACGAGCTCGAAGATGAATATCTACAACAGATTGTCTTGTTAAATCTAAATGTTCTAGAGAAATGTAATAAATCGGATACAGCGTTGTAAAATCTAACTGCGATATTTGTAAACCAGTATCAATATTTTGATCACGTCCCATGAACGACATTAATCGATGATATGCACGTGCTACATGGTTTTGATCGAAATTCAGTAATATATCCTCGGATGGTTCTTGATGTCCATTTATCCTTAATGAAACCTCAGAAACACCGAGTTGGTCAAATATCATATTACTTTGTGTCTGATTATTTACTCGTGCAGTATCTTGAAACGCAATAAATATATGTCGCGGTGCAGAAACACCCTGCTGTGATGCTATTTGCCACGTAAATAAACCATTAATATTACTCTGGATAGCATCTGTGGTCATAGTTAACCATGATAACGTCGATTTACCACCTTGACTCATAAAAGATAGTAACCGGTCTTCTTCAGATATCGAGGGGGTCATCACTGGCATCCACAGGGAAAGTTTTGTTAGTATTACTATACCTGCATCACCAGCAGGTCGCCATATTGCATCATCGTCTGTGCCTTTTCGTACTAGTACAACTGTGTGTTTGGCTCCAAAAATGACTTTTCCGACATTTCTACAGAACCCAAAAATATGTGACAGTGGAATTGCACATGAAAATATTCTCCTATCACCTTTTAACATTGCTCGACGTGATCTAAATCCTAAGTTGAAATCTGGATCTACATTAATAATCATACTTTGTACATCCGCATTGGCGTTTCTAGCAAAATTTTTTGGTTGTCCTATTTCATATTGTTGGTACTCTGGAGAATTAGAAGTATCTTTCACAAACATCATTGATGGACCAGCTGATCTTGAGTAATCGTCGCTGTATCTTGCAAGGCCTAGTATTGTCGTGGCAACGTCGACTTCCTTCTGGATTGATTCAATATTTTTTCCGTCAATCATGTACGTTGCGCTATCAAATAACGCCATAATACCATTATTAACAAAGCCGACACTAACATCAGCGGCGTATGCTACTGGTGCTGCAGGAGCAACGTTATTTAAAATTTCACCTTCTACTTCAATAAATGCCTCAGCGGGTAAGAAATATCTACTTGTATCTTGAACCTGTAGTTCAATTCGTCCACGCTGATCTGGAATTCGAGCGTCGTAAGAATAATACTGATAATCGCGCACAGACTCATCTTTGAGAACTGGTGCATCCATGTCAAACGCGGGGTCAGATATGCGCTTAAACATCTTTAATATTATCGTCTTCGTCTAACTCGAAGACCACTTCCTGCTATCAGACTAGCGGTTATATTTTTTTCCTTTTCCGACATCGGGATATCAGCGAACTCCGCTAGTTTTTGATTAGCTGCTTGATTTATTATTTTACTTACACTTGCGGGCATCATTTCAATGCTAGGTAATTTCACAGGTTGAGGTCGGGTCGCTTGTGGTCTGCGTATTAATCGTGATAGTCTATCTTTAATTGCTGAGAATGCTTTGCTAGCAAGATTACCAACAGCGCCTATACCCTTTTCACGAACAACATCAATAGCTTTCATTCCCAGCTGCTTTGCAATCGGTATTGCTTTTGGGGCTACCCTTCTAAACAGACCCTGAATAACATCACCTAGTCCATCTCCGTAGGTCGTTTTGTATACTGGTAATCGAGAATTTATTACCCTGATCATGGTAGGTCCACGAGTATTGTGTATGATCATTTTATTATTAAGTGATTTTATAACTAATTACATACTTAATCACTATGATACTCATCGGCGATTTCATTAATGAGGGACCGATATACATCAATATCCATTATACCGCCTGTAAATAATCGTTTACAAATATCAGCTACTTCATTAATAATTTCTGGAGAATTATTACCAGCTCGTTTTCCTCCAATAAGGATTTCTAATCGATCAACATCAGCAAGAACGTTATTGGGACAGGAAATAAAACCACTTCCTAGACCACTTCCAGTTGCGCCAGGATCGTCTTGAAATTCTTTTTCTTCTCCCTCTTCAACTTGTTCCGGTGATACTTTTGGTGATCTTAGAAGACGACGAAATGATTCTTTGATCGTTCTTTTTTTCGTTTTTGTTGTTGTTGTTGCTGCTCTTGTTGTTGTTGTAGCTCTTGTTGTTGTAGTGGTTGTTGTAGTTGTGGTAGTGGTTGTTGCGGTGATGGTAATTTAAGTTTAGGTGATGATGGTGGTGATAGTTCAAATTGTAGTTTTTGTGATAATAGTTTGCTTTGTTTAGTATCTTTTATATGTTTATATACAATATCATCAAATTGATTAAATTTTTCAACATCTTCATCATATCTGACTTCTGGAATACCAGTAGCAACGCGATATACGTCTTTGACCCAATTGGCGGAGCTTAATGATTTAATATATTCTGGTTTTACATATTTTTTTCTTTCATAATATCCAAACGCGGCAATATCAAATAATTGGTTTGGATCCCTGATAGCAGCAATACCTTCAGGCGTAAATTTATCTATTATCTTAATTCTGGTTCTTGGTGGTCGTGGTTATGGTTGAGCTGCTTGTGGTGCTTGTGGTGGTGGTTGAGCAACTTGAATACGACCAGCAATATCAGCAGGTAATGTTTCAAGAGCTCGTTGTGTTGCCTCGGTTGCTGTAACAATTTTCTTCGTTGGTTCGACAATCGGTTTAAATAATTTTTCTGTACCTTCTGTAAATTCCACCTGAGACTCCTGACGCGATTGTAGTTGTTGCTTAACAGAATCACGAACGGGTAGATATTTTTTAATTGCCTCTAGTCGCTCTCGAGATAATTTAACTGAGTGTGGTTCTCCAATACTCATTATTGATAATATCTATAATGGCTGTTTAATTCATAGCAGCAGTAGAGCTGAACGACAAAAAATTGAATAACCCGCGAGTAAACGAATCGCATAAAAATCTGGAAAAAAAATACGTCAACAAAAAGTAACGGAAATGAGCTAACCCAAACGATTTATTATCCGTTTTTCAAACTATATGGTAATAATAAAGTTAGGAGGTTCGGTTTATGTTATTGACCTTTTTTTTCAGCCTCTGTAGGAGCCTTTATATTTTATAAATAAGGTTTCAGCCAAGTGGTCTGTTCAGCTCTACTGCTGCTCCCTTCATTCATCATGCTGTCTTTGTTGTTGTAGGGTTTAACGCCATTTTTAAGCATAAAATGGGCTATACATGGCGGCCAGTATAAATGGTGGAGGAAGAACCCGGGAAAACCCCGGATAGAACCACCGACCCACGAGAAGCTACTGGCAAGCTTTCTCACATAACCACATTAGCCGAATCAAAGACTCGAACCCACGCAAGTAGTATATGTAGTTGATGATCCTCTCTCAGAGACCCCCCTGCCCCCCAAAACGTTGTTGTTGTTGTTGTTGTTGTTGTTATAGGGTTTAACGCCATTTTTCAGCACAAAATAGGCTATACATGGCGGCCAGTATTACTGGTGGAGGAAGAACCCTGGAAAATCCCGGGAAGAACCACCGACCCACGAGAAGCTACTGGCAGGCTTTCTCACGTACCCACGTTAGCCGAGCCTGGACTCGAACTTACGCAGACAGAGGTGAGATGGCAGTGATCCGTAACGGTCAGCGCTTTAGACCACTCGGCCACTCGGGGCCCCTCCAAAACGTTGTACGTTAACATTTTTGTCAGCAGCCCTTTTTAGCTCAAAATAATGACTTTTACATGATAACACATTTTCTGACAAAAATATGTTTTGGAGGCAGGGAGGGTCTCTGAGATAGGATGCATCAAATCAACTACATATACTACTACGTACTTATTAGTCAAAATGTTATATTAAACGAATGAAATATTATATATATAATGTCATACTCAATAAGACATGTTGGATTTGATCTAACAAATAGATTTTGTAAAAGATTTAATTCGATCAAAGCAGCGACAGCATATACCGGTATAAAACCTAAAATAATAAGCGATTGTATTAAAAAAGTGTGCTATCATATATCGCCGAAATATGGGTCAGTATGGTTATTCGCGACTGAAAATGATATGAGAATAGCGGGATGGGCAGATGATGTGATAACATTTATCGATAACATTGTTGATATATTATTTGATAAGCTATAAAATTATAAAAAATATATTTTTACAAAACATATATACATATATACAACTCCATATGAACTCCCAGCTTGTCATATAACATGCTAGCAAGTTCAGGAGCATTCTGAATTAATCCCCATGTGATCCCCTAAGGTGTCAAACAACATCTTAGTAGGACCAGAGGTCACATATAAACTGATTGATGAACAATGATTATATATTTACAGATGATGTTGATTTTTGCGGACGGCACATTCTGACCTTTGTGAACTCCCAGGTTGCCTTTTGACATCCGAGCAAGTTCAGAGGTCACATATAAACTGATTGATGAACAATGATTATATATTTACAGATGGTTATGATGTTGATTTTTGCGGACGGCACATTTTGACCTTTGTGAACTCCCAGGTTGCCTTTTGACATCCGAGCAAGTTCAGAGGTCACATTTATGATTATATACAATGAAGATAATGGTTATATACAATGATGATAATGGTTATATGCAATGAAGGTGATTATGATATATACAATGAGGATAGTGGTTATATACAATGAAGGTGATTATGATAATATATGCAATGATGATGATGGCCTTTTCTCAATTTGTGAATATATAAACTAGCACACCCACCCCCAAATATCAAATCCGTAGGGGTGCAAAACTGACACCTACTACGTGTTGACACGTGGGTAGGTATACTAATTTCTATTCACAAATAGATTGGGGCTCGGCCAAGGCCCCCAATAGATTATAAATCTTGGCCTAAAATCGCCCCCGCAGACAATTTGTCTTTCTCGGGTTTCGAACCATGGGCGCCAGGACGAGAGTTTCTATGCGCTAGCAATGAGCTATCGAACCATTACATAAATATATTGAATTAGTTAATATATACTTAACAAAAACAGCATTATGAAAACACGTAATTTTGCATTATATTTTCTATTTTAAAAACGATATATTATAAATAATAAGAGAATACATTAATTTTTGATTTCACATAAAAGCGAAATTTAATGCTAGCAGTATAGGACTTTACAATGACACTCGCTCACAAAGTCGAGGCTAAACTAAGTGACAAAAAAGATAAAAATATCTATTTTGAAAACATTATTATAAATAAAATCTAGAAATATATCATTTTATTTTGTATATAAAACGGATTTCTCACTGCTGGCTAAAACATGAACTGAATTGCTTGGCCAGGCGTAATTATAGTTGTGTTACAGCAGACAAAATGGACTGTTTCTATGGCGACTGCAGAGAAGAAATCAATAATTCCTATGGAAAGTGAATACCGTATATGCGTTCTTGCAAGTGGAAGTAAACAAAAGACAAAAAGATACAAATGTGAAATAGCAGATCATAGATTATCTTGTTTGTTTTACTAATTACTTAATAACAAAAACTGCACAGACTAAAATATGCCCTCGCAACCAGATTTGGGCATTTCATCGGTCATATACGTTTGGACTTAAGGAAATATACAGTATATTATTTACGTAAAGGGCATTTCTAATTACTTTAGCAAATACAAGGATTTGTAAGTCTTACTATCAGATTTGCATTTCATTAAGAAACAATAAACAACTCGATCTTAAATCTGATTAATCAAATTAGGAACAGAAACAACATTTTTAGCTATAACTTATATTTTACGTTCGACAACTCGCGAATGATTTTAAACTAAACCCTAGCGTTATTATCTCCCTTTTTTAAAACATGAGCATATACAGAAAAAGCTATATTTCTGTTCCTATCATTAATGTGTTCACACTCGCTATTAAGTATAACATGTTATCTTGATTATACAGAAAACATTTAATCATACCAGATACCTTACGGCGACTTTCAAATAGATCTTTCCTTGCTAATTTGCTAAGAATATATTTGCTACCTTTTGCAAAAACCTTTGATCTGTCCAGGTCGATATTAATTTTTGTGAACTGACCTTGGCTTATTGGATTATGTAAATTTTCATATTTTTGTGCAAGCTCGTCTCGTAATTTTTCGAGATACGGAAAATACTCGCTATCGTCTGTTCTAATAAGAGAAAGTTTTATTCTATCAAATTTACTAGAACAAATACCTGAAACTTCATCATTAAATTCAAATGATAATTGTTGGTTATTGACCATTATTTTTTTTATTTTGCTATTAACTCCATCGGCTAATGTTAAATTTTCAAACATTATTTCTGATGCTTAGACAATATTACTTAAATAATGTCCAAGCGCGAGAGTATTAATTCCGTCTTTGCAATACCTTTTATCATCGAAATTGCTTAGTCCACGTTTTATAATTGTATTCGTTTCAAGCTTATGATAGTTCGTCCGAATGACATTGGTTTTAATAAAGCTGACACTATTGTTAAGAGCGGCTTTGAAGTCCTCAAAATGCATCATCTTTTTCACATATCCTCTAGGGATGCCTTTAGCTTTCTTGGTCAGTTTATTGTCGTCTAATATAACAGCATACATTTTGCTTCTTAGTCCAACAAACTCTCTCACAGGTACAAACATAAACTCATCTTTCATTTTTCCAATAACTTTCTTGTTAGAATTATCATGAAATTCACTACAAGTTGGATAATCTGATAAATCGAACAAATCTTTATTATCGTAAATATTCTGATAGACATTATCACATTTTATATTATATACTAGAGAGTCAGTATCAGTAAATAGCAACTCTGAATCTGGCCACATTTTTTTGGTAAAATTATAATGAAAATCGTACATCAGCCACTTTGATATATCAAGTACAGCTGCACCAACATAGATTGGCTTATTTAACTTTAAATTTGTCTTTCGTCGTTGTATTGCGGCAAGATTTTCATTAAATATTTTCATACTAACAAAACCATCGTCGCTAACTAATTTATTTCTGCGATTGATATCATTAACAATTTCAATCGAAACTCTCCGGCGTATATTTTCCATAGTCTTACCAAACACTGAGTTGTTCATTAACTTGAAAAAGTTTTTCTCAAATTCGGTTTTAGCTACGGCACGACGTAAAACTTTAACACGCGATGGACTTTTCTCAGAATTAGTCCAGCATCTACTGCTTGCTTTAGATTTTTGTAATGCATGACGTAATTTCTTTTATCTAACAAATTTGGAACTAGCTTGTTAACGATAGAACTTTTTGCCGTTGTCATTGCTCGTTGTTCAGGCGATAATAAACTGTAATCAATCGTCATCGACTCTGCGCAAAACGGATAGTCGTTATGTAGATCGTGTAACGAACTGGGATAGTCTAGATCAACTTCAACAAAGTATGAAATATCTTTCGGAAGATTTTTTCAGTTTCTTTATGAAATTGGTTTGAAGTTATCCAATGAAACCCACTGCAAGGCATTGACTGTGACATGGCCCACCCATACAAATTCACACAATCTAAATAAATAATGTAATTCGACGGACGATTTTTATCATAACTTTTCAAATATGTATTATTAGCCGCTGCATATTTTTTTGTTATAACGCTAATTCCGCCTCTGATGCCTTTTTTAATAAAGTTAAACATATCGACATCTGTTAAGAGATCTAATTCTATTTTGCTAGTTTTTAGTAGAGCGTCCCAAGACAGCCCCGGAGCAGAATAATACCAACAGGGTCTAATCCGTAATTTGCATGACTAACCTGACGAAAATTCTCGAAAATATCTGCTAGCAATAATACATCCGTTTTCAGATATAAATCGTGATAATCGCCAAATGTTTTACAAGCAAATTTATTCCACATATCTTGTGTATATTTATACTCGTCGTCGCTGATGTTTTCATTCTTGAGCTGCGAGTAAAATTTATTTTTGCTAGGTAGAGAAGTTTCATTAAATCTGCTCCAATCGTCAAGGTACTCATAAGGAAAGATACCTTTTTTTGTCAGATCGACATAGTTTTCACCGAAGCAGCTTCGCAGATTATTGAAAATTCTGCAGCCTTTAACGAGCTCGTCTAATGATGCTGCCATAAATTGCATGCTGTCGATAAAGCGTAATTTGCCGAGGGTCACCGACATATACTTTTCAAAATTATTTGGAATACATTTTATCACGTTATTCAATTTTAGTTTAGCTTTAATGTTTTCATCACCAAAAGCTTCTACAATGATGTGACTGCCATAGCCACGAAAGTTATGTAAAACTATGGTAATAAAATCTGGAGCATGAAATTTCAAATTGCAACTGTTATGAGCTGCTCCGCGATATTGGCCGGTCAAATGACAGTGATCTCGCACCTTGGAGTCCGCCAGCAACTGTTCACAAATATGACTATTAACTGCCTCATCAAAGTCGAGTTGTTGTTTAGACGTTATTCTGATCGGAGCTGTTCTAAGTAATCTGTTAGAAATTGTATTAAATTCGTCTATTAAATTTTTTAGTAACCACACGGCAGGATTTTCACCTCTATATAACCTTATCGGAGATGAAAATTTATCGCTGGCGCAACAAACTACTTTATAAGCTACACCGCAAGGAATATGATGTTGTATTTTTCTGGTACTTGATTTGTTCGGATTATTTTCAGCTCCAGCCACGGGAACGAGTAGACACTCGAAATCGGCTTAAATAACAAAAGGAATACTTAGTTTATGATTATAAATTTTAAATTTTAATATTTTTTTCTTTTTCGCTAGGCATAGTTATTTTTTGAACGTTGACACAGTATTTGAGATGCTCTTGCAGTCTTTCATTGTTAGTAAAGCCGTGCAGACATCTGTAACAGAAATATTTCTTGTTTTTGTTTTTACTGTACTGTCCGCCAACTAATCCGTTAAAGTTTTTTATCCAACAGTAATGTCCCTGAAAAAACAATAAATTGATTGTCTTTTGCGAAGCATTTTCTGAGATATATCTAGGGTAAACGTTTTCTCGTTCGTCTAGTCCGAAAACATTTACTGAGATACCGTTTTGTTTTTCGAACTTTGGTATATGATTTTCTGCTACTGGAAAGTTGATGCCATCAAAATTTAGTTCGTTCTTGTGCGGAAAATACTTGTTGACGCGATCGGAATTTTGTTCTTTGGGAAACATTGCGGAAAGAATAGACCACTGGAAACATTTGTCATCGTTGTTTTTGACATTTATACAGCATTTTTTGTTCTTAATTTTTTGAGGAAGACCGACGTACAAATTACCGCGAAGTACGTTATATTTTGCTGTGTGAAATAAAACTGCTTTTATCATTTCAAATTTCCATCCTGACCCTGAAGAAGTAAATTCTTCTAGTCTTTTGTTTATTTCTTGATGTATTTCATCGGCGACCATGGCAATGTTTGTTCCAGTTAATATCTTCCTCGATTTAGCTGTTAATAGGGTTCCGAGATTTCGCTGTCAAAACTTTTTGTTTCCAAAAGTACATCTTCAACTGCGTGTAACTTTGATAAAATCGTATGATATTAGACTATGAGTTTGATACTTTTATGAGCCGCAAGTTCTTGAGCTATAACGGGTTGTAAAAGATGAAATAAATTTGTAGAGGTAAAATTAGCTAATATGGTCTGATCGTCGAGTTTATAACTGTTATCATAACCTGAAAATGCTGAAGCAATTTTTTCGGATTTGATAATACTCTTTTTAGCAATGTCTCGCAATTTCAGCATTATATGTATATAGTAATATTGTTTATTTAATTGAAATTTTTTAATTTTTTTAATTAGAGATATAAAAAAATTTTGTCTATATATAATGACAGAAATCTTGAGATATCTACCACTGACAGCGGAAGATCAAGAGATGTATCATGTACATCCAAAGTATAACTTATATGCTGCAAATGTATTAGGCTCTGTTATCAACATAGCAACCGAAAAAGCTATTGGCGTACCAACACCGATTGGTATCTTAATTTCAGTGAAAGGTAATGATACAAGAAGAATTGAAATGTTTAGAAAAGATTTTATTTATACCTTGTTTGTCGGTGATATTCCAGAAGGACAGCGAGTATATAGAGCAAATGGCGCAGTTGCTGATGATAATATCGAAAATTTAGGATTACAAAACGAATATCAATCTCATCCAATCTTTGACCTATACGAGGCAAATGATAAGGGAATTATTCGAAATATAAAAACAAAAAATGTTATTGGAAGTTTGAATAATGATGGTTATTTCCAAGTAACTGTACGTGGAACAAAAACTGATCAAATCAATCATAAGTCGCATAGATTTATTTATGAAACTTTTCATGGTGCTATTTCAAATAATTTAGTTATCGACCATATTAATAAAATTAAAACCGACAATCGTCTAGAAAATTTAGATTTAGTTACACAACAAGAAAATAGTAGAAGAGGAGATACTGGTGGTGCTAGATATTCTAAATCAATTATCTCGATAAATCTGGAAACGTCTGAAGAAATGAAATTTAAATCAATAACATCTGCAGCAAAATATCATAAAATTAATTCAGCTAGAGTAAAAGATGTCGCCGACGACAAAAGAAGATCAACAACGTCGATGGTGACATTTGACAGATTTATTTTTAGATACGATAATTAATAATATTTTCTATATCGTTTTTGGTAAGACAATTATGACCAAATTCCATTATGTCATCGCGATTTAATCGTAGCGTCATCATCGCATTTGTCTCAAGTTTTATTTTATCTGCTGCTGTTAACAAAAATTTATCAGATTCGCCCAATGTTATCATAACGTCAACGAAATAAAAATTATATTCCAGCAAGCAATTTCGAACTGCTTCGGCTAATTCATTTTTGTTTAGTATATTAACTCGACAATGATATTTTATTTCCATATTATATATTAATTAGATAAAAAGATTATTATCATAATGAGCTTAATCGAGAGACTGGCTCAACATTACTCGGAAGATTTTGTTTCAGTTCCTAATGTTGTATTGAAAAATATCACCGACGACAGATTTGCTGGTTATACTGAAAATGATATTTTGTATAACTATGACGATGATGACGAAGATGATGTTGTTGTTAGCAAGAAACATTTAAGTAGACCGACAACTGGGCGATATGATGTTAAGTACCACATTGCCAAAACAATATTAAAATATAATTTTAGTGTTGCCGAGCACCAAATATTTTGGCAACTTATAAGGCCCTTTCTAAACGTAAAAGTACCGGGACAACAAAGAAACATAAAATACGATTTCATTTTTGTTAAAATATTTAATTTAATGCCAGTTAATGATGCGAGAAAATTACACTTAATTTCTTTATATAAACCAGTAAAATGTAGGTCAGTACTAATAAAATACGAGCAAATTTATAATAATATTATTCAGTCGATGAAATCGACTTAGTTGGTACCCAACTATTAAATTTATCGCTATATCCGCGCCATTTAACTAAACTTTTGTTGCCGCGCTTTCTAATAACTTTTTCAATAACAAATACATCTTGTTCTGTTTTCTGAAGTTCTTGTTCGTAAAAACTGCCAGTTATAGGTTCTCCTAATAAGTCTTTCAACGAATATGTAACTGGTATTGTTAAAAGTACTTTATCAACAGCAAATACTTCTTCGCTCCAGTTCGGAGTAAATCCCTTTTCAAACGTTTTTTTCGTCAATGAAATTCTAACTTTATCGCCAACTTTAAATTTGTGTCTTCGGTACATATTTTCGTTAGCTAGTATTGGATTTGCAATCGCGTCATTTGGTGACATTTTAGTGGTTCGATGTTTCGTGTTATTGTATTCGTCAACAATTTTCTGTAAATTTTGTCAATATATTTATTCCTGTTTTTAGCTGTCAAATACTTATGAATTTTTTCGTTAAGCGTGCGATTAAATCGTTCGACAATGACGCTTTTTCCCTCATTTCCAGTAATGTATTTTTTAATGTTATTTTGTTCCAAAAACTGCTCGAACTTTTTGTTAAAAAATTCTGCTCCGTGATTGGTCCAGATTCTATTCGGCTTTCTTTCTGTAGTAATTATTATGTGCTTTAGCGCGTCAATCATTGAGGTCCCTGTTTTATCCGAAACCGGTACACTAAATGCATATTTACTGAAAACATCGACAACATTAAAAAGATATCTCCGTGGAGCGCCATCAGCGCCAACGTTAAATTGAGCTAGAGTTGACGTATCAACTAAATCTATCGCCCAAATGTCATCAACGGCATTTGCGACAACTTTACGTTGCGGAAACTTCTTTTTTTAGGTCTGTGTAGCTCAGCTGCCAGGTCATCATATAAGTCTCTACCTAGTCCGAGTTTATATTTTGCTCCAATAATACCCTGTACCAGTCTTCGGTCAACACGCTCTCGCATATTTACTGGTTTCATTTCGCGAAGTTCGTCTAACATTACTTTGTCGCAGCTGTGTTTTGTTTCGCCACTAGGTTGCTCAATATCTCTGTAGCAGATATCATGACGCATTGCTATTGCGTCAACCTGATTGTAAGGTTCTTGTCCTGGCAGCGGATTATCATTTTCGTCAAGTTGCCCATCAAGCGGATTCCACGGGCCAGTATATTTATGGCCTGGCAATGTCCAACCACCTTTCGGTTTCGGCAGTTTGCCAATTAATTTATGTATATCTATACCTAATCCAATTATTTCTCTGTTATCGCATTTCTGGCAATAGGTAACAATTTTATTTTGCTCGAGACATAAATCTCTATCGGCGTCGCAGTTGCACGTCATTATTTATTTAGTCGTCTACTAAAATAACGTCAGGACAACCCGCCCCTGACTTTGCTGGCAAAAACATACTTTTTCTTCTTCCACAAATTGCGCAAATACTTTTCAGCATTATTCTATTATTCTTCGTTTTTTCCGTTTTTTCGTCTTTATTTTCTGTTTTAGTTTTACACTTGAGACAATATGTTGACATTGTTATATTCCTTGATTATATCAGGGAGTTTATACAAAATTAATCGCGATCTCATCATGAGCGTGAGAGGGTTGTTTGTCAAACTGCAAAATAAATTTTTAAAAGTCTGGATTTTTGGTCATCTGTTTAATGAACATTATGCAATAATATCCACAAGCGGAAGTTCCAACTGGTTGAATCTGATTAGAAGAATAATTTATTATATTGTTTTTACTCATATATCTTTTTACCGCGTCACTTGGTGGAATTCCGAACGAGTCGAAATAATTGTTATCAAAAACAGCTACCTAATGTGTACCAGATCCGTCATTAAAATCTTGTATATTTATCACACAAGAACCCAGCGACGATGTCGCTTGCGATGATGCAATCGCCGTAAGCTCATCTTTGGAATAAACTCCATGAAAATTTTTTACTTTTTTAAGTTCATCAAGTATATCAAAATTACTTAACGGAGCCGGCGACTTTATCTCCTTGTTCCTGGCAGCATTAGTCCTCTTCCTCGTCCTAACAAACCCGGCAATAGACTTCCCGCTAATCCTGCCAGTAATGGGGCTATTGGAAGAAATCCACCTTGTGTCTTTTTTTTCGTCATTGTTTATCTTTTCGTCGTTGTCTTTTTTCGCACAGTTTTTCGTTTAGGCATTATATTTAATCTTTAGACAAAAATTTTCTTTATACCACTACCTTTAACTGCCTTTTCTGATGCGCCAGATACTGCTCCTGACGCTGCTGCTAGCCCTAATGTACCTAACACTGGCAAAATTTTAGGCAGTAATGTTTTGGCTATTACTGATAGCACCGGACCGAAGAAACCGCCATGTTTTGACATCGCAGTTATTTGTGCAGCGCTTAAATTTAAAACGAAAGGTTTTTTGCGATCGTATTTATTTGCTTGATTTTTGGTTAGCAATAATTTTGTTAAAGTCCCCAAAGCACTCGGGTTGACCTTCAATGAAACCGGCCTCCGCTTCGCAACAGCAGTTGCTAAATTTTTAACTTGGCCATCAGTTAAATGTATTTCTTTTATAATATATTTTCTCATCTTATATAACGATTACAGATTAAACTTGTATTGTCATTTTACCTCCAATGGAGTCGATTGTAACAGATCTGTCGCTTAACACTAACGCATATACGTTTAACACCTCTGCTGGAGCGGCTCCGAGCGTCCAAGTGATTTCAATATCAGCTGTGCTGTCTACAGCTCGTTCGCTATGTTTACTAACATCAAAGTAAAATATCGGATAAAGTGTACGAAATTCCTCTATTGATATTTGAGTTCCATCTCCAGTATCTTGATATTTCTGCATTGAGTCGAGCAGGTTCATGTAAGGTCTAGTAATGTTTTTAGTATTGTTATCTGTAAAATTGCATTCGATCGCTCGTTCTGGATATTGCTTTGAATTTATTCTGGCATATATTCGTCTAACATCAGCGTTATCAAATATTGCATTATTTTGTAGTTGGCTTCCACGTCGAGCTTGTCTCTGAAATACAACAAATAACTGACGCGGTAGCTGTTCACTCGATGTTGTTGTGACTCGCCATGTGTAGTCGGTGGTATTTGTAACTGCTGTTTGATATATTTTATGTTGCTGAAAATGAATTTTATTCGTGCGTTTTTCCAGCATACTATCTAATTCTGCCATTTTGGTGATTGATGGAGTTATTCGTGGCATCCACAGCGCAAATTTGTTTATGACAAATTGTACATCAATCCCACCAGATCTGAACAAGCAATCATTTTGTTCTGCTCGATCTAAAATAAGCGTATGTTTAACTCCACGAAATACTTTATTATAGTCCCTGCAAAAGCCAAATATTGTACTTAACGGCAGCATCATTGTAATTTGACGTGATTCTGCTGCAAGTACCTTTCTCTTAGCATAACCTTCATTGTAACGTACAGTTTTAAAACCTGATATATGATTGTTAACTATAGCTAACATTGCAGTTCCATCAGCACCTACTGCTGGCGGTGTTATATTAAGATTATTGCAAGCAGCAGTAAGTGAGATTCTTGTAGCGTCTGCATTAGCATCTGCAGCTGGTGCGACTATATTAAAATTGGCAGCATTAGCAATAAGAAAATTTCTCACATTTGCAGCGCTTGCAGCAGCATCAGCTCCAGCTGCAACTGCTGTCCTTGGCATAAATTCTACAGATGCTGCTGTACCATGTCCAGTATCTTTAAACCACATCATATTAGTTGCAGTTGATTTGGAGTAATCGTCGGAAAACGAAACGATATTTAAGATCGTACTTGCAACGTGTAAGTGACTTGAAATATCTTCGACAGTTTGATTGGCCAGCTGATATCGAGCACTTCTAAATAAACACCAACCATTATTTACAAGAGCTACTTCTAAGTTAGCTGCAATTGCGACAGGTGGATCAGCTATTGTCATAATCCGACCACGAACTTCTAACATTGCTTTGTGAGACAGTAGAAATACGTCCTCGTCTCGTGTATTAAAAGTTCTAACACCAGTTTTATTAGGTTCGTTAGAATTTTCATCAAGATATTCAACATACTCAAATTCTGTTATTGTGTTGTCTGTGTCATAAGTTTCTGCAAAATCGAGATAATTTTTCACAGACATTTTTTTATTTTATTAGGTTATATAAAATTATTGCGGCGCTGTTACTTTAGATATTTAATTTTGTATAATCTGCTCGCCCTTCGGTGATAAAAGTTTTTTTGTTGTTGTTATCATCGCGCGTTGGGTTTCTTTTGTTGGTGCGATTTCTGAAATAACTTGTTTGATTGCGGCTTGCGTCTTAGGTTCGCCTTTTATTTTATCAGATATTTTTTGTCCCACAGCAGTTCCAGCAGCAGATGCAGCTCCAGCTGCAAAACTTTACCCGCGTCAAGTGCAATTGGCGCAACTTTACGAGCTAATCCTGGAATATTTTCAACAATTTTAGTAAATATATTTCCGAAAAATCCTCCTACTATTTTTCTTCTGTAAACTTTTTTCTGTTTCATTATATCTGAGGTTGTATAATTTTGTTGTCAAATCTTTCAAAAATATATGTTTACCGTTGTTCGCCTACGCAACGCGTAGGTGCACGTAATAAGTAACAACTTCGTTATTAAAATCCAACTGTCTTCCAGATTGATCCGTCAATTGCATATTTACTTCTGTTATTTGATTTTCAACATTTAGCGGATAATAAATAATATGACGCGGACTGATTTGCATGAGAGACCCTGGTGGAACTTCTGGTTAAAAACTGTATATAGTTTGCCCTTTGCTGCCTTTAGCTGAGTAAGAACCAGATGCAATAGAGCAATTTACCAATATTGTGTTTACGTCAGTTATATTTACTGGAAATTCACCGTCATATGTATAACTTTCAAATAAATGAATTCTTTTTACAGGTGCATTAACAGAGTAAACTTCAGTTGGATCAGCAGAGTAAACTTCATGAAGAAATCCTATCAATGGTGCTATACTTCTTGGTGATGTAAAATCAATTGCTGCATCAGGTTTTAATGTTATTCTTGCTCGCAATGTGTTATAATTTGGTGCTAGCTCAAAATCATCTGCATTACCGGAACCCATATTTGCTATAAGTTCTTTTATCGTTTTATTTAAGTCAGTTATGTTGTAGGCTCCTTGTGGAATATTATATCTTCCATAATTTGTACCTATTTTAGTAACTTGAGTAAATGAAAACTCATCATTTACTCCAGTCTTAACATTTGCCATGGCGTTCCAGCAAGTACATGAAATTAATCCAATTTCGTATTGCTTATGTTGATCGAGCTCTATTGGCGGAATATACTTTACTGAAAAGTTTGCGCTGTCTTTATCAGATTGACTAGAGTCGAGTAATAATGTTGCTGACATTTATTATTATATTTTTATAAAATTAAGTCGCCGCGATTAAGTCGCGGTGCAAAGTATCGTATTCGTCAGATGCTAATAAATTTCTCGATCTCAAATTATCAAGTATGTCAATAATTTCATTGTCGATTTCAGCACCAACATTTCCTGCTTCTTTTGATGATATCAATAACATTAATCTGCCGATCATTTCAGTAACTGATGCGAATATTCTGACTCCAGTTCCTTTTTTTGTTCAGCTAACCTTCTATCAAGTTCTTTATGATCATCAACCAATCGACTTAATTCATTTTGTCTTTCAATAGGATCCATATCCCTTGGAACAACTTTATCAGCATTCATACGTTTTCTATCTAGATGTCCTGCTTCAGTATTTAAATTATTGTTAACATGTACGTATCGGTTTTCTTTTATTCTACTAATAACTTTGATATAAAGATCAGCAATAATCCAATGTCGATATTTGTTAATACTGCTTATGTAGTTTTCATTTTCCAGTTTTACATCATTAAGATGTATCTTACTTTCTTCTTTTATTTGTTCTAGCTTTTTAATTTTTTCTTCAGATTTGTAATCATCTTTTCTAACATCTCGTACTCTCGTGCTTTTAAAGTCATATTCTTCATCAAAATTTTTATACTCATTATCTTCTATTTTGTTATTTATATTTTCTAAATTAGATTCAAATCGTTCTCTGTCCTGAACATCTAATCCATGTTCTTTTCTCCATGCCTCTATTTTAGCTTTTTCTTCTTCTTTCTCTCTTCTTAGTTCTTCTTCTTGTTCTAACATTTTCTTTCTTCTAAGTTCTTCTTGTTCTAACTTTCTTTCAATCGGTCCAACTACTGTTGCAGTTGCTAATCTTCGTTCAAGTTCTAGCGGATTATTTATCAGCCGATTTATTTCAGCTTGTCTTGCAGCAGGATTAACTATATGCGCTACAAGTGCCTCAACTAATCTTTTTCTCTCCGCATCAGATCTCTCAATAATTCTTCCAGCAGCTGTTTCTTGTTGTTCTTTAACTAGTCCGAGTAAACCTTTTTCTTGTATTTTTTTAACTTCTTCTTCTGATAATGGTTTAGTTTCAGGTTGTTTTCCAAGTAAAGCTTCAGTAACTGGTTTGGGAACTGCGGCTGTTGTTTCTGCTGCAACTACTTGACCACGTCGAGCTTGCTGTACTAGCTGTTTAAATTTTGCCTGAGACTGCGCAAGTTTTTTTAGATTTTCTATATGTTTTCTGTACTTTGCTTGTTTTTCCATTAATTATATACTATTTTCTATAAAAATTATTGTAGATATTTTTCAATACAACATCGAAACATTTTATTCTTATCATTCGTTAATTTATCGAACAAAAAGAAATCATATCTATTTGCTGTTGCTTGACGGTACAGTTCACTAAATTTATCTTTTGTTACGTCGCCGCATTGTTCGTTCGCGATATTTCTAACGTCAATATTGTCAAGTCCTGGAAATAATATAAAACAACCAGTATTTCGCCTAATAAATCTGTCGACATTATAATATCCTTGAGCGAGATAAATAGAATTACATTTCTTATTTCGCGACAGTGAAAAATACGATCTGATTTTATTCATTTCCTCGTTGTTTAGCGGAATATCATCAAAAACAACTATTTTGTGTTCGGACGAATCGAGTTGATTAACTGGAACAAGTTCTTCTGGTTGTTTGATAATAAAGAAATCTTCGCCAGATTCAAGATCGTCACGAAGTTTGTCATTATAATTGTTAAGTAGCTCGTACTTATCCTGTTGGGGATTAATTGTGTAAATATAAACGCGATCGTAGTTAAAATTATCTCCTAGAAGTAAATTCATAAGCAAATTTGTTTTGCCAGATCCAGTTCTACCAACTATAAGATAATGACAATCTGGAAGCTCATTGTTATGTTTATGTTTCACCAACCGCTCTGTATCAAAGTTTAATATGGACGATTTTGCCATTATACAATTTTATGGTATATAATTTTATCAAGTAGTAAATAAATAATGAGTTTTTATTCAAAATTTGGAACATTAGTAGGAGATTCAACAATTGCTCAGCAAGCTGATTTATCTAAATACGCAACTCTTGATCAGCTCAAAAATGAAATTACTAATTTATTAAATATCACAAGTGTTGATCAAAATGAAGTTGTTATTTTTCAAGATAAAGAAGGACGATTAAAAACGAGTAATATACAACTATCAGATGTTCTTGTACGAATTCCCACCGCGGCTGTCAATAATATAGCTACTTTTGCCGATCAAGGTAAAATACAAGATTCGGGCAAGTCCGTTAATGATTATGTTAGGAAAGCTGGCGATGTATTTACTGGTGACATTGTTATGTCAGGAAAAAAAATTACATATCTTGGAAACCCAACCGCAGATACAGACGCAGCAACGAAAAAATACGTCGACGATCAGGAATCTAAGTACTTATTAGTACGCGGTGGTATCATGTATTCATTTCTCAATATGAACAACAACGGTATTAATAATCTCAGAACACCAGAAACAGATTTCGACGCTGCAACTAAAAAGACGTCGACGATAAGGAAATTCCAATAACGACTTCGTTAACGACAATCAATGATGGAATTGCCGCATTTAGAACTGATTATATTAATCATGTACAAACATTTCTAAATTTTCGCAGAAATTTAAACAGAACTATTAACGAATTTTTTGGAACTCCACCAACTGGTATTATTAATCTCGCTGACATTGACACAAGACTCAACGATATCATTAGTGGCATTCCTAACATTATTCAAAAAACTAATCTCGTTAAAATTCCAAACGGACGAGCTAACAATATCGTGTACACAGTCGCATCAGGAAAAGCAACATGGTAGCAGCAAAATAACACTTTTAAACACATCGCAGAAGTCACTGGTATTTATAGACTGTCTATCTTTAGCGCTGAAAAGATTAAAATTAAAACTATAGTATTTCCGTGGTTTCGTTCAACTGACATTGGAACTATATCTACAGTAATAAATAAAGATGTTGAAGAAACATTTCTACTGGAAGTAGATGATAAAACAATAGTCGCGGCGCCTTACTGGTGGTGTCTGGAATTTGTAGCTGAAACGCCGAAAGTAATTTGAGGATTATATAATAAATATCATAATGAAAAAAAATATAGTCGATTTTAATCATATTTCAGAAAACATTCCAAAACAAGATGTTGACGCTCTAATGCAATATTACAGATACTATCATAAAAATCTTTGGTGCGTCAAAAAATGTTACAAATACTATGCAAAAATACTGCGAGTGATATCATATCTACCGCTGCTAATGACCGGCTCTGGTATATTTTCAAGTGGCGCATCATTAAATCCGTTTTTGTTAATAATATCTGGTGTCGGTGTTTCTCTTGCAGCAGCGTGTAAAAAAGTTGAGCCTCGACTCGCGACTAAAAAAAATGCTTGCAAAACAGCAAGTGTCACCTAGAAAAAATTACTTGATCAAATTCAATCTTACTTGCGTGGCATAAAATATGATATGGACGACTTAATACTCGAGTTCCGCATTATTGATAGTATGTTAACAGATATTCTGCCAATGAGAGTCAGCAAATACGAAAAGATTATAAAAGAAAGTAGATGTTTAATTTTGTGTGGCTTTATCAAATAATATATCAACCATGTTATCGATAAATGTCATCACATCATCTGCCCATCCCGCTATTCTCATATCATTTTCAGTCGCGAATAACCATACTGACCCATATTTCGGCGATATATGATAGCACACTTTTTTAATACAATCGCTTATTATTTTAGCTTTTATACCGGTATATGCTGACGCTGCTTTGATCGAATTAAATCTTTTACAAAATCCATTTGTTAGATCAAATCCAACATGTCTTATTGAGTATGACATTATATATATAATATTTCATTCGTTTAATATAACATTTTGACTAATAAGTACGTAGTAGTAGATGTAGTTGATGCATCCTATCTCAGAGACCCTCCCTGCCTCCAAAACATATTTTTGTCAGAAAATGTGTTATCATGTAAAAGTCATTATTTTGAGCTAAAAAGGGCTGCTGACAAAAATGTTAACGTACAACGTTTTGGGGGGTAGGGGGGTCTCTGAGAGAGGATCATCAACTATATATACTACTACGCAGACAGAGGCGTGATGGCAGTGATCCGTAACGGTGAGCGCATTAGACCACTCGGCCACTCGAGACCCCTCATCCATCATGCTGTCCTAAAACTTAGACGTGAAAATCCAACAATATGTAACAAAATATGTAAGAATTTCAAGTTTCATAAAGACAACTGGCTTGTCGAATTTTGATTCCTTTCATTGGTTCACAGGAGAGAGACCAATAATGGAAGGACTGAGGGGGCAGGGAATTTCTCTCTTTTACATTGGTTTTTATTCTCTCTCTCTCTCTCTCTCTCTCTCTCTCTCTCTCTCTCTCTCT